>JARKHS020004592.1:0-64038 GCA_030143305.2 Amblyomma americanum
TATGTATCTTACCAGTGCTCCTCTACGGGGCGGAAACGTGGAGGCTAACGAAAAGGGTTCAGCTTAAGTTAAGGACTACACAACGAGGTATATGGAAAGAAAAACGATAGCTGTAACGTTAAGAGACTGGAAGCGGGCAGAGTGGGTGAGGGTACAAACACGGGTCAATGACATCCTGGTGGAAATCAAGAGGAGGAAATGGGCTTGGGCAGGGCGTGCAATGCGAAGGCAAGGTAACCGCCGGTCCTTAACGTTAACGGAGTGGATTCCAAGAGAAGGCAAGCGTAGCAGGTGGCGGCACAAGGTTTGGATGAGATTAAGAAGTTCGCAGGCATAGGGTGGGCGCAGCTGGCAATGGACAGGGTTAAGGGGAGAGACATGGGAGAGGCCTTTGCCCAGCAGTGGGTGTAGTCAGGCTAAGGACGATTTTGATTATGACCTGTGGACTGCTGGCGATGATACAAGGATGCATCTGCATATTTTCGCCGGCTCAAGGGTTCTGCTATGCTTACCCCACTCTGTCCAATCGTCACATTACTGCTCTTTGTTGAGACGAGACTGGTCCCGGAGAGGAACTGGCTTTCTGAGGTAGAAGGCGAACAGAAAACAGATATTAAGGATTGGTTTCTTCCGGCTCTGCAGTTAGGTTACAGCCAGTGAGATGATATTGAATGCATTACAAAGAATACTGTGGTATACGGTACCAGGGATCGCCAGCCCTTGATCGGCGATGCTATAGTCGGCCATGGTGGATTTCCTCCAGTTATTTCACGAATCAGTATCAAACGTAGGGAACTGCGCCGTTGCACCTATCGGAGCTGAAGAGATCCAGGCAGGGAGATCCTCAGCAACGGCCCTAAAAATAAAAATAAAACTCCTAAAAATCATTTTCAGTTGACACCTGTCCACGCACTGCATATAAGATGCACGTTGTACTCGAGCACGTTAAACATTCCAGAGGTGATGTCGCCAGTGGACATTGATTAGCCAGCGCAATGCTTTGAGCCCGCTGACTAGCTGGCAATACGTCTTGAGTCTCACAATGCGCTTCGGGAACTCACCATTGGGGCGTCAGAACTGCGCAATGTCAAGAGAATTATCTCGTTATATCTCACTCCAGATCTCATATCCCTTATCCCACAGCCGCTATGTGATACCCTCCGAGCTGCTGTGGGACGAAACGAGCATAACCAAAAATTATGTTTAAGTTCATAGGGGTTTAACGCCCCAAAGCGACTCAGCTAGCTATGAAGTACGTCGTATAGTGAAGGCCTCCGGAAATTTCGACCACCTGGTGTCAGTACTGGGGCGTACGGTACCCGGGATCGTCAGCCCTTGATCGGCGATACTATAGTCGGCCGTGGTGGATTTCCTCCAAGTATTTCATGGGTCAGTAATAAAAGTATCGTAGTATCAAACGTGTACCCCGTGCACTGACATCGCACAGCACACGAGCCTCTACAATTTCGCCTCCATCAAAATGCGACCTTCCGTGGCCGGGATCGAACCCATGTCTTTACGCTGAACAGCCGAACGCCATAACCACTGAGTCACCACGGCGGCGACCAAAAAAATTAGGAATAGTATAAAAAAAACCTCACGCTACCTTACATACACGGTAAAAAATGCAGAAATATCGCACATGGAATTTTGAGATGCCAACGGATGGCAGGAGCGGTGCCTAACACAGAAGCAGCCTTGCTGTCTTAACGCGAACGAACTGGGGATTTCAAAAGGAGGTAAGACACATTCAGACGTTGGGCTCACTTGGACAGGAGACGAGACGAAGAGGCTGCGTGGAAGGAACGACCACGAAGGGACTAACACCTGAAGTGCGGGCGGTAGAGGCTTTCTCTTCTAGTCTGGCCGGCGAGCAACGGAAGGGCGAGGCCTAGCTGTGTCTGCGATGCACGAGAAGGCTGGACGATGATGATGACGATGATGTTGATGTCCTCAGGTTGAATTCTGGACAAACCCGGCGCGTGTGCTGCTTCTTTTTCGCTTATCGCATGCTGGCCGAGTTGTCTCGAGACAGGCAGTGTTTAAAAAAATGAGAACGAATTCTTACGACATTCGTATACAGTGAGAAGGCGCGGCGTATCAATTTATGCAGAACTGGTATCTCAATAGTTAACATTCACGGGTCCCTGACAGTCCCCACACCACTCCTGGTGCAGAGTTTAAGCGGTGCGCCACTGCCCTGTGATAGCAGGTGCTCCCAGAAGTGGAATTTGTGCAATCTATGAGTGCTCTACCCGACATTTACTTGTGCTGTTACGTCCACGAGAAGAACAATTCTGCGTAGAAATGGGTTAACGAATGAATTGCAATAGTCTGTCCAGCGGTGCTCTGAAGTGCGTCAAGTGTTGAGAAGAAAAGAAAGATAAAATTCAGAAGTGCAAATCTTAGAAAAAGCACCGGGGGCCGTCCCGTTTCATCTGATGGGGCTCCTGTTAGTTAGTGGTAGAGCCTATTCTTTCATTTCTCTCTTACTCCTTTACACCCTACGTCTTTTATCTTTCTCACTGTTTTTCCTAAATAATCTTTCGACACAACTCCTACACACTCTAATATTGCAAATAGCATCTTCCTAACCCGTGATATACCAGTGGTGCGGGCGGGGTACCTCTACTTAAACGTCACATTACAACCTGCCTACATACATGTTGGGGACACCCATGCGACTGATTTTGTGTTCAAAAGTCATGTGTGCACACGGCCTCCTAGGATTTGAAGAAGCTAGACGGATTTGAAGACGCTATCAAGAAGGCTCTTCGGAATGCAACCACTGCAGATGTGAGGAAGCACTTCATCAGCTACTTTACAAGTCTGGCTCACTTCTACTAAGTGTGCCTCCCCCCTCGAGGCTGGACTGCGCCGACTAAACCTAGCGCCCCCTATAGGAATAGAATATCTCATGACCACGTCTTCAATTCTTTCGTCACAGGAGGCCGCAAGAGCGCAAGCTTATTCACTTCAAAGCCTCTGATACGATCGATAGTGGACAGCCGAGTGGAGGACATTGACGTTCGTCAAGGCGTACGCGTGACCGAGGTCACACACACGACAGACACGACACTTATTTATCCTCTTTGTACCTTTACTATCATTTCGTATCTCTCCCTTTATCCCAGCTCGCACGTCTGCAGTCGCTAAATGGTCAGAATGTTTCGTTACACTACATAACTTGAAAAAGAAAAACACTGTGAGCTTCAATTACTAACAAATTAGTTCTTTAAACTTAGAAGGATCGTCGGTTCGGGAATGAAGACTGGTAAGCGAAATGAGGGTGATCAAAAGGCGGAAGACCCTCTGAAGTAAGCGTAAACGAACACGGGATTTATCTTATAGAACAATGGGAATATGGAGCCCATAAGATATAGAAAATTATATGGAAAGCCATATCTTATCTCTACGGAGTCCATAAGCACTGCACAAAATTTGTATACGATTTCCATACAGTGTAGTGGACGTCATAAGGAGTCCTAAGTTTCCATACGTGCTTTCACACAGTCTATAGTGACTCCATATGCTCCATACTGGCTCCATAAAATTTCTTGTGGAAACGCATGGAATTATGGAACTCGTCATACGGAAATTTTCAGTAGGAAGGCAGAGTCGAATTTGAAAGCAGCGAGCTGGTTCCAAAGACTACACATTCACTTTGTCTCTGCGCTCTCCAGTTTATAAGTCAGCAGGGGGTGGAGGTGCACGCGTGGCGGCGGGCTTTCTTTGCCTACAGGAGATGATGTTCGGATACGTGTGATTTGGAAGGTCGGTTTCAAAACTGGCCCATGAATCATTGTCGCTTCCTCTGGGGCCTGGATGTAAGTGCGTGTTTTTTGCGCGTAGCTGTTAAAGTGCCGTTTGTTGTTCTGCGCTTCGATGTCGTAGACCGTACGCTCCTCCCTAGGGTACGACGGGACCGGAGAAATGTGGAGGACCCATATGAGGCGGCTGCTACAAATGCCCGCCGCACTGAGAGACCGAACGACGAAGACGAAGCAAATCGAAAGACGATGAGAAACGTACGTGGAGGCTAACGAAAAGGGTTCAGCTTAAGTTAAGGACAACGCAGCGAGCCATGGAAAGAAAAATGATAGGTGTAACGTTAAGAGACCGGAAGCGGGCAGAGTGGGTGAGGGAACAAACGCGTGTTAATGACATCCCAGTCGAAATCAAGAGGAAGAAATGGGCTTGGACAGGGAATGTAATGCGAAGGCAAGATAACCGTTGGTCCACAACGGTAACGGAGTGGATTCCAAGAGAAGGCAAGCGAAGTAGGGGGCGGCAGAAGTTAGATGGCCGGATGAGATTGTCTAGTTTGCGAGGGTAGAGAAGCCGCAATTGACACACTACATCGTTATTTGGAGAGGTTTGGGTGAGCGCTTTGCCCTGCCATGGGCATAGACAGGAGATGATGATGATGAAACTAATTTTAATGTATCGAATCACGCTAAGGGAAATTAAAGTGTAATGCTACTCATTGCGGTCGGATTGGCCCAACGATTATCTGTAATTTCATTTTTTTTTAATTTTAATTGCGCGCTCTCTTGTTAGCTTCGCAGGAGGAGCAAAAAGAGAAAGGGGAAGTTTTGTTCTTGAATGGCTCATACCCGAACTGCGGCCCTAGACCGAGACTGCGGCAACAAGCGTTTTTTTTTTTTGAGGCTCAAGAATTGTGCTCTGCTTCTGGCCTTATCAATCTTTGAAGCCAGTCAGAAAGTTGTCCGTGTTTCCCACGAGTAAGGGAAAGGGGCTAAGAACAATACCTGCATCGAGGAAGATAAAGAAGCCCGCGAGGTGGCCTGCTGCCCGATTTTTTGTTCGGGTCATCACCATCATCATCATTGCTCCGCTGCCCCGCCAGTTCAGACCCGCCGTCCTCGGTTGCTTATCCTGACGTTCCGAGACTCCGCTGAAGACCCAAACCCTCGTACCTCCAGGTGCTGGCGCTTTCACGGTAGTTCCTTGCACGTAGCTTCTCCGCATGGCCTCCTGTCCAGATGAGTACAACTCCCGCTTTTGTGTCTTGTTTCCAACTGTCATACGGCCTTCCTGACGAGATGCCTAGACTGTCATAGTGTTAGGCTTAGCCTGTCTTCATGTCTCTATGCAAAATAATTTATGTTACTAAGGCGGATCTTGTTCTAGAATCTTCCCCTGTCCTGGACATGGCGTTTTATTCTGATATACTATAAAGTGACAGTGAAAGAAAACGATGATTACATATATGACTAAAATGACACGTAGATTCCGTTTTATCAAGGTGGCCTCATACGCGAACTGCAACGAGGATTTTCTTCCAACCGTAATGCCTGGCTGCTACGTGGTGAATTCGCACCATCACCCAGAGGCACTGCTACGCTTGCTCGCTTGATCAGTTGAGTATGCGCGCGAACGGCTTACCAACCTGTTGACTGGAACGACGTGTTTTGGGCACTAGCAGCTTTCTTTTTGCTTTTTATTTCCTCTTTCATTCCATTACCGATAGCTTGAAGCGAGATTTTCGCTGCTCGCTGGCAGTAGCGTTCGCGTGCTGGAAAGCAAGCAAATAGTCTATTATGCCCTCATCGCTGGCGATAACAATAGCTGGCGTCAAAAACACTCCGTGCCTTTCGGGCAGATCAAGCTGAGATAGCAACGGCACGGTACGTGCCACTCAGTGAAAGAGTGAATTGGCTGAGTGACAGCCGAGCAACGTCACTGTCGCAAGTTGCCCTTAGTACCTATGATTTCTCGCTGTGTTGCCCTGGTCCAGCCGAAAGCCCCGTGCTTTGCCGTTTGCGTTTTATTCCGGCCCGATATACAGTCTAGAGCGATTTAATGGTTTTCACGCTGTTTCCGGCTGAAACGAACCAAGAATTGTTTACTTGCGTGACGGCCACTTTGTCCTCAAGAAATACAACGGTGCAGAATAGTGGAATCCTTCAACTAGTTAATCTCATGCATTAGTTACATCATTCTTGCTAAAACAGACCATGTTATAACAGTTAAGAGTAGAATGCCATATTACTGCCCCAAGTCGCAATCGCCATGTTAGGTTCTGCGGTCTCCAGAAGAACCTAGAAGGAGAACCATGTTAGGTTCTCCTGCTACGCGGCGGTGGTGACAGCGAATAAAAAAAACCATGCTTTTGCAAAATATTTCGTGGTTAGCAATGCTAAATCGCCAGCCTTTTTTTCCCAGCGTCGTATGGAGGATACGATGTTGTGTTTGCAAATAATTTGTGGCTCTTTCAGCGCAGGTGCTGACGCTCTTACGAGCCACTTCTGGCCTGTGGTTTACCCTGCTCTGAAGGCAGCGTATCAGCCTTCACTCCCTGTCCAAAGAACTGCTGCCTAGAGTGTCCGAGCCATGCGTAAGTATATTTTCTTCTTCTAATAGCTTAAATTATGTGACAGCCGTTCACATTCCTTGAAAATTTTAACAAATATGGCGCTTTAAAATTTATCCCGAGCCACAATTAATCAATTTTATTGCCAATATTTTTCTTGCTACAGAGGGGTCCCCATTCCAACCTGACCCGCGCTTCATCAACGCCGGCTCTTCCTATATGTATCCAATGTCGGGTAAGCATGGAAAACAACTGGCTTAAGTAAAAGCCAACAACTTCAAAATCTTTTTTGCACACTACGTGCTGATGTCTTCATTCGGACAATGATCGAAGAGTTCCGCTTGCGTGTGGTGTATATTTTTAAGCTGGTCCGTAAATTCAAAATCTTCTGCCTTTCATTCACGTCTACTCGTAGTCCTACATTGAAAAAAAATAGTACTCTTTAAAAAGAAATTATTGTGCCAGAATGTAGCAAAGTTCAAATTTTAATCCCGTTTTTTGCAGATGATGGGTCGCCATTCGAATCCAGCGCGTACCTCCTCAGCTCCGGCTCGCAAGGTGCGTCTCAAATGTTAAATATGCACGGTAAATTACCTTCATAAACAACGTATACAAAAGGCTCAACATCTTCGATATTCGACACGTCGAGATGTGTTCCTATCGGGCAAACGCTGATGCTGTGTCACTTGCTCAAGGTTCTGTTTATTTGTCCTCTTGCAAACCGGAAAAGTATATAGAGCTTCGATGTGCAAGTATTTCTCATTGAAAATTATTGTTTGCTATTGTTTTGAGGCTTTCAACGCTTTCAGGAATGCTTTGCAAGCTGTACATCAGCATCATAAAACTCCATACATTGCACATCAGATCCATCTGACCATCCACTCTAATGTTCCTACACATTTGTTTGCTTACTGCCCAAGCAGTGGACGATACCAAAAAGATAAAAAAAATTACGGCGGACACTTAAGACTACATACGTATGCTGTGAATGCGAAAGCATTTGTGTTTCATCGCGGGAGACTCGCAAACTGTATTTGTTCAGTAGTTAGCACTAACTAGTAGCCAGTTCTAATGTCTGAAAGGCCTTTCCAACAAAGACCTTTAGGTCAAAGGCTTTACGGTGAAAGACCCTAGGAAAGACCACACGACGTACGCGTACCTATAAAGCGCCGCTCTAACCAAGCCGCACGTCACTTCCGGCTTTCACTTCTCGGTATTTTGACGTCGCTTTGACCTGATGACGCCACTTCGGGTTTCACGTCCGGTTTAGTTGAGGCCACTTCCAGTCTCCGTGGCCATGGTGACATCACACTGAATTTTCGTGACCACTTTTGCGGTCAACGTCAGCAACGCCGGATTTTGTCGCTGATGAGCCATATAAATCTTTCGCCTTAAAATACCACCTCCTTAAGGCTGGTGCTAATTTTGCGCAGTTCCAATAAAAGAGCGCAGACGATTATGGCACCTGATATATATCATTCCGAATCGATCTGTTCTCTTCGAACTTAAAGTATATATATATTTTTTTAGCTGTGCACCCGAGCCTCAGGCTGTTTTTTTTTTATTTTCAGCCCAGAATAATGAGTAAGTCCCGCCTCAATCCTTTGTATATTAGCATGATTTTGAGTGAAATAGCAAAACTGCGATGTTTAACCTCCTTGCTTCAAAAGAATAATTCATCGAGCAGCTGACTTCGGTACCCTGTTCGACCACGAAGCCTCTCGGGTTTCACCCTCGCGTTCCCGTACTGCACAGTCGTGTAGCTAATGGCTTTCGCGCTCGGTAACGAGCCCGTCTGCGGGCGGCTGCCCAGACGGCCCTGCACCCGCCATGCAAAAGTTGCTATAACATGCACCCCTACCGCATCCTAGTGTGTATAGTCAATCGAGGGGCACAGAGCAACTGCACACACGGCTAATCCGTTGCTCCAAAGCGCGCGGCTGGAACTCCGGGGAAACTCGAGTCGGTTGCATGTGAGTGCTCAGGAGGGGAGTCACGTGACCATTCGGAGGACTTATAGGCCCCTTGACGTCCATTTGGCGGAACAGCTGTATAGTAGCTCATTGCTGCAAAGTTCAGCGTCGTAATTGCAAAGAGTGATGCAATATCATGCATTGCATTTGTTTCCCAACCACAGAAATACATCCGCTGCTTTTCCAGTCGTGTCAGGGAACCCGCATGGATTATTTATAGACTTGGTATCATTTCAGCTCGATTAGTTTCAGCGCTATTTGCAAGGACAGCTCTAAGCGTGCACAGCCAGAATAAGTGCGCAAGCCGAAGAATCGGCGAAAGGGTAGAATGATATGCTACTTCATGCTATAGCACGCTATAACAGTCGGTTGTGAAACGTCACAACTCCTGTTTTTTTTCTCTACCACCCCAACGCGTTCTGCCCAGTTATGTTCCGCAGATAACTGGCGCCCTCTAGTGTTCACTTATAGTCTTATTTCCGGTACGTAGAGGCCGCTTTCTCAGCAGCATCCACAAGTACTAAAGCGCCCTGGTAAAAATCTTGCACGTGCTGATGAATTACGAAAGTCATGCCGCAGCTGATAAAAATGGATTTCACAGTGACCGAACCCACTGAGCTCTTTGCACGTGTGAATCTGTTTCACTGATGGCTTGGTTAGCGTGCGACTAGAATCTCCTCAGGTCTCATTGAATATCGTGATTCTCAGGGATGACATACAAACAACGAATTCTGATTTTGTGCACAAAACGCTCCGAGTACGGTTCCCAATTTTCCTACCGCTATTGCAGCTATCAGAAGCTAGAAAAGCTTACGGAAAAACCGTTTCTGCGTCCTTTGTGGTTGTCTCCCGTCAAAAAAATGCTCGCCCGTCCTTGGAAGCAGGCCTATAATGTCGCCAAGGATCATGCTACTTTCTGCCGCAAATTTGTTGCCATAACACCTTCCAATATAGTATGTACGCGTTTACGAGTGCGCCATTCCGTTCCGAGTTCTGATGTGCGAAAAGGTGAGTAAAATGTGATTAAAAACGGCGCTTGCAGGGAGGCCGACCAGAAGACAGCAGTCATTGCAATCGTCTGCGGCGTCCTCGCTTTGGTTGTCATCGGGCTGGGCACCTTTATGGCTATTCAGATATCACGAAACGGTAAGGGCGTCGATACGGTAGGTGTACAAACGGAATTACGCGAGCCAGGCAGCCCACTTGCAACTCTTAAGCAAGAACTTTCCTGGCCGCTATATTTAGCGAAATAATGGTGGTATAGTAAGTATGTAGAAACCTTCCAGTCAGAAAGAAATTGAAATTTCGAGTACACTTTCGGAAGAGGATTTTAGCACAAGCGTAAAGGTATCCAATAGGACCAAGATGGTCCCTCGTTGCTGTTACGTCATCGGCGATAACAGCACCAGGTATCTGGAGCAAAGGGTCGTAACAACTCGTAACAGTTAACGATACGAAACGTTTAGCTTTTGGATCACCGAGATTCCGTAAGCACGGTTTTCTGGCTGCAACCATAACCACAAACATTCGGTATCACTAATAAACGATCAATAGCCACTCTCGTTAATGTTTTGAAAAAGCCAGCATTCTTTGAGGCGACGGCAGACATAGAGGAATGGTTGGTTTGGTTTGGTTTGGTTTGGTTTATGGGGGTTTAACGTCCCAAAGCCACTCAGGCTATGAGAGTCGCCGTAGTTAAGGGCTCCGGAAATTGCGACCACCTGGGGTTTTTAACGTGCACTGACATCGCGCAGTACGCGGGCCTCTAGAATTTCACCTCCATCGAAATTCGACCGCCGCGGCCGGGATCGAACCCGCGTCTTTCGGGCCAGCAGCCGAGCGCCATAACCACTCAGCCACCGCGGCGGCTCACATAGAGGAACGTTTTATATTATTCTTGACCCTCGTTTTTTAATGATGTTGGAATTAATTTACTGATTCTTTTTTATACGAGACACTTGAGACTAATCCGAACCCACGACTTACGAATACTGCGAACGGTGTTCCCCCAACATAAGCCCCAACTCGATGGGCACATCCTACGCGTATGCGCAGAGCGCCTGTGCGCCCAGCGCCGCGTCGCGACGGGCGTCGCAAGTGGTGTGCACCTCCATAGCCTGTCGCTGACTCGCGCTCGTGCGCGCACTAGCACGTTGTTGCTAGGCCTCATAGATTGGAACTGGCCAAAACAGACTGCCACTTGAAATCTTTAAATTTTGAAAGTAGCAAGGCAAGTTATGTAATATATAAACTGAACTGTAGCTTTAATAGTAGCTTTTCATTCAAACTGGCACGTATTTCAGTGCAGTTTTCTCAGGTCTTTATTTTAACCAACAGCATCATCGAGCTTATTTTTGTGGTGTTTGTGGCTGGCAAGCCACAGCGAGCGGCGCCTCTCAACAGCAGCGATTAATTTTTCATTGCTTATTAGGTACGACATGTTTGCGCAGGGGGCTGTCGCTGCTCGTTGACAAAAAAAAAAAAATCAGTCGGCGCGCCACGGAGGCTCATTCTGGATATTGCAGGAACTGTGCCCTCTCATTGGCCACAAACCAGCGAGCCACTTCCGGCTCGTGCGCCAGCGCGCCGCCAGGGCCGCAAATATCTGACATGAACAGATATCTAGCAACGCGCGCGCCTGCGCGCGCGTCTCGCTTTGCGCATGCGCAGACAGGATCCAGCGTACGCCCGTGCGCGTAGGCGCTTAGCCGGTACGCGTAGGATGCGTCCATCGAGTTGGGGCTTTAGTTACCGCGGCTGCTGTCTTCTTTCTACTTTCGAAGCCATAAATGCGAAGTATAGCCTGACCTTGAGAGTCTCCATAAGCACTGTCATATCGGCGGATGTGGAACGTAGTGTTTTACCGCAAGTGTCACGTGGAACGCTATCTAAGGTTAGGAGCGGAAATTCTTCAGGGATCCTCTTTTGCTTCTTTGACATCAGTACTGCCAGAATCTACTCCTTCGCTATGCTATGAGCGGACAGGGATGGAACAGCAGAGAGTTTCTTAAAAGAGTTTTTTTTTTTAATTTCAAGTCTCTGGGGCCATTCTAAGGTGTTATTGGGAAATGGCGTTAGTTTTATTTTTTCGTAATACAGCTTTCTCTGATCACAGTAAATCTCGTCATTGTTTCTAACCGGCCGGAGATAATGTATTAGATAATAGGTAATTTGGCACGAAGCTTGAATAATGCCATTTAGGGGCAGAAAAAGGAATTGTGAAGCGGAATGCTTCTTGCTTAATGAAGCAGGGATTGTAGTTACAAGGCGAAGGGGCACTAACTGCAGGAACGCTCTCTCGTCGGATTGAGGTGCTGACAGGTTGCACCCCATTACGGTCCATCGATGCGCAGATGACGGCATCGGGACCGGAGGAAGCCGCGGGGAAGGAGGAAAAGGTGGTGCGAGCGATGGCGGAATTGAAGGCATCTCAGGGCGCACAGGACCCAGGGTTCCAAGGCCTCCCAAACCGGCACCTGTTCGTGAGTGAACGTCCTGTCGATGCTACAACTACGCCATATACTTAGGCGTTCTTTCTGTCGCTTAATTTTGTGCTCGCTGTTAGAAATGTCGCAGGCACCATTGAAAGATCACCGGGCGCGGAGTTCAACTGTCGCAATAGGAAATGTTTGTTACATTTTAGGGATTGTTGAGAAACTCGTTTGTGATGTGGAATGATAGGTGCGAGTTGTCTTTTTAGCTATACACAGTCGAGTAGAAATGAATATTCTTTTGCACACTACGATCCGGTTGCTGGTCAGTTTTCACTAGAATTCCATAACTCGCTAACTAATCTTTTGCATGTAGAATTCTTAATTCACTTTTAGTATCGCTGTATCCTTGCGTTTGCTATGCCTGACGTAATCAGTCTGATGTGTCACTTTGAATTGCTGCTTCGTACTCGGTGACCGCTGAGTGTTAGTGTTCTCACTAATAGAAGTAACAATACTTGCCTAATCTATGAGGCCTTCCGCCATGCTGACGCATTTTCCGCACGCGCTACGTTTTTAAGTACAAAGACACTAAGGAAAATGTGTCCTTGCTGACGGCTGTGCTAATCAAGAAAGTGTGACCCGCTGAGGTGGGTCAGCGGCCTTTCGTTTGGCTGCAGTGTAAAAAATCCCAAGTGTCCTAAATTAATCGGGAGCCCACCCAGTACAGCGTCCTTCAGTTTCGCATCTGCCCCTTCGGGACGCTAAACCTCGCAATATACAATAAAAATAGCGGAAACAGAACAAAAACAAAAGCAGCATGTTTATTTAGGTTTCGAGCATTTTTAAGGTAAGAATACGTGTCATATCTCCAAGCAATGATTACTAATATGAGAAGAACGAGTCGAAGTTGAGTGCGTGTTGCAACTAGACAACAAAATAGGGCTAATAGAAAACACAGAAAAGCAGCTGGTCAGCAACTGATTGTACCCCAATGGCTGTAGCTAGGAGACACCACGTACGGTTGCGTGACATGTATTTTAAGATCAGCACAAGTTGCGCTTGCAGTCTTGTGATTAAGGCAACCATCAAAACATTCAACAAACACAAACAAAACAATAGCCATCTCGTCCAAGACGGACGTGCATACCGTCGGAACATCTATACGCGCGTGCGACTGCACTGCAAGGAGCACATTTTTCTAACTAAACACTTGAATAGCATTTCCTTACTCTCTAAGTAAGCCCACAAATTTACTTTCAGGGTAGTTATCGTAAGGAGCTACGGGCCTCTTCATTCGTCTATGAGGGACGCCGTAGTGAAGGGCTCCGCAAATTTCGACTACCTGGGGTTCTTATCGTGCACAGACATCGCAAAGTACACGGGTCTCTAGAATTTCGACTCCGTCGAAATGCGTCCGCCGCGGCCTGGATCTAAACCGCGTCTTTCGGGCCAGCAGCCGAACGCCATAACCACTCAGCCACTGCGGCCGCTAAAGCAGCAGTCATCTCGTCCAAGACGGATGTGCCTACCGTCGGAACTTGCATACGCGCGTGCTATAGTACACTGGCAGCAGCATATTTTTCGAAGTAAAAGACTTGAATAGCATGTATTAAATAATTGCTCCCCAAACTGTTTTCAGGTGGGTCTCCTGAGGGGGCGTGCTCCTCTTCATTCGTCTTTAAACGTTGCACAGACGTTAAAAATGGCAACTTACTGCAAGCTGTTTTCATTTTGCTGCTAGTTGTACCCGTGTAGTTCCAACTACTGCGAAAAACAAAAGTTTGTCGTGAAGTAGGCGCCGGGTGTGTGAGAAAGAACTGTGCATATTGTTCCTACCGCGCCTACAGCCAATCCAACAACCGAGTGTCCGCCGCCCCGGATACGGCCCAGGACTACCAGGCGCGGGACTGTCACGCCAAAGAGGGCTCCCACCACTGTGGCCACCTCCAAAGCAACCAGATCAAGGCCCATGACTACCAGGCGCAGGACTGTCACGCCAAAGCCGGCTCCCACCACTGACGCCACCTCCGAAGCAACCAGTCCTCCCAACACTTCAAAGGGCGATCAGTTGGCTGCTGAGTGGATTAACGCGTCGCTCGACTGGAGCTACAAGCCCTGCGACGACTTCTACAGCTTCGTGTGCAGCAGATTCGAAGGGGCGAGGACGCCTTCAAGAAGGTCAGTTAGCCCTTGTATTTCTTTACACCTCCGAGCTGTGCCACATGTGGACAAGTCGGAGCTTCCCAGTCAAGCGTCGCCAAACCTAAGTTAACCACACATGCTACTGGGCCTAGAGTCTTTATTCGTTCCGCTACTGCAATTTCTTGACAATACACGCGGCTACCTACGATCGTTTTAACACTGCACAGAACTATGTAATCGACAAACCACTAAAATTTACAAGATCATATGGATAGGAAAACCAACTACATACACGTTATGCCGTTAGATATGGAAAGTTGTGAGACAAATTTCACGCTGCTTCGTTAGAAAGGAATTCCAGGTCCTGATGTCTTGCGTCTTAGTGGGTAAAGATCGTGAGGCTAAATGAAGGGCTGGGCAACGCCTGCCAGATGATGTCCAGAAGGGTATCCAGCAAGACCGTGCACTAAGGAGACCTCATATGATCTCGAAGGGGATAAAAACTTTTTAGCGAGTTATTAGCGAACCGAAATTTACTAAATACTTGTTAAGAATATTTAAGCTGTTTTACAAAATGCTTACGGACGCAAGCCACGGTTTTGCACTGGAGTGCAGAGAGCTACATACAGTGCAGGGTGTGCAACGTACCTAACACGTTTTCCTTCTCTCCCCTCCCCTACGCTTTAGCTTGGTCTCCTCCTGTCTTTGGAGTCTTCTATGATAATACCTTAAATTGTTTTCATCCACTCGACCACACAGACTGTTTCAACGGAAGCGCTCAACTATGGGCATACATTAGACAAAACTCACTTTGAGAAAAGCACTGAGTGTCCTCATTAAAAGCCTGTGTCACTGTAAACAGATATTACGGAGGCCTGGATGGACACCATCACTATCGGCGATCGCCTGTTGTCACCGAGCTCAACGCGAACTATATTATTTTTATTTACAACATACTGCTAGCCTCATTGTGGAGGCTTTCGCAGGACAGGGATTATTTACATAAACACATAAAAAAGTTTACAGTCAGGTTAGTGCAGGAATGAAAATATTAATAATTAAAAAACCTTGGTTGCGAAACAACTTGAAAAAAAGAACGACGCAATGCGATACAATCCGATAAATCATGTAAACAGAAAACAAAATAAAAACAAACAATTCCAAAACAGTGCGCTTATTCCGATTAAAGATTTGACAATCCTTGCAAAAAAAGCATCAAACGAATTACAAGTGGCGACATCATTCGACGACGCATTCCAATCTCGGATGGCTTGTGGAAAGAACGAAGATTTGAATGTGTCACTATGAAATCTCTACTCGGTAATGTGCTTAGTATGCTTTGTTCTCGAGTTTACCGAGTTAGAAAATGACAAGTACTTATCTTTATCTAATTTCAATTGCATCATTTAAAAGTAGAAAATGAAACTTCAGCCGCAAGAATTTGGTACTATTTTGTATTGTTGGAAGACCAGCTTTGCGTAACCGTGCTGTAGGGGAATCGTAACAGCGGTACTTGTTATAAATGAATCTAATGGCATTTCGCTGAACGCTTTCTAATTGATCAATGCAGTGGTTAGTCGACGGAAACCAACAAACCATATAGTTAGCTACATGGACGATCGTGTGTGTTTATCGCTCGCACTTTTGTCTTCCCATCAGCTGCAAAACTACACGGACCGAGCTATCAAAGAGGAGCTCCTCGCCGCCGCTGTCCCACGCACGGGTCAGAGCGCCGCGCAAAAGGCGGCTGCTTTGTTCCAGGCCTGCGTCAACCTCGGGTCCGACGCGAGATACTCCGAGGTATGGACGTGCCTCTAATGAAGCGGAAAGTGCTTTCGAACTACCTTGTACGGCAAAGCCAAGTTACTTATTCTCCTGAGGTGGCTGCTAATAATAATAATAATAATAATAATTGGTTTTTGGGGAAAAGAAATGGCGCAGTATCTGTCTCATATATCATTGGACACCTGAACCGCGCCGTAAGGGAAGGGATAAGGGAGGGAGTGAAAGGAGAAAGGAAGAGAGAGGTGCCGTAGTGGAGGGCTCCGGAATAATTTCGACCACCTGGGGATCCTTAACGTGCACTGACATCGCACAGCACACGGGCGCCTTAGCGTTTTTCCTCCATAAAAACGCAGCCGCCGCGGTCGGGTTCGAGCCCGGGAACTCCGGATCAGTAGTCGAGCGCCCTAACCACTGAGCCACCGCGGCGGGTCCGAGGTGGCTGCTAAAAATGCTCGATAAAAGACGCGGTGTTTTCCAGGCCGCTTCGGGACCGAACAACAAACCGACCTTGCTTCGATCACTTTTTTTTTTTGTGCAACGTCAATATTCCTTGTAGCTCTGCTAGGATCACCGCTATTCTTGGCTTGTGGTAAAAAAAAAGCACGTTGTTAAGCCCACCCACATTTATTTTTATTTATTTAACAATACTGTTAACCCTCAAGCGAGGGTCCTTACAGGGAGGGTATGAAAACTTCGTAGAAAATAGAATTATTCACAATCACTAAATACATCAGCAGAAGACAGTACATTCGTTCAAGCATCAAATAGCACTTTCAAGCAGATGGTCATCCAGAGATCGCTCAAATTCATGCAGATCATTCTGTTCTACAACACTCATTGGCAAGTCATTCCACATTTCAATTACATGGGGGAAGAAGGAATTTCTGAAAGCTTCACTATGGGCGTAGTACGGCTGAATTGTCCGACTATGATTTGTTCTAGAACTCTCCTCCTGGGTACCGCGTAGCCAGCAAAGTGACACGGCCACGTGTCAGTAGCAAAAAAAATAAATAACAATGAAAAAAATTCACTGGGACCCCTAAATACATTGCATTAGCAATGCGTTAGCGTGAGAAGCTGTTAATGCCCTTAGCAGAAGTGGCATGACTTCTGGTCTGATGACATCACTTCCCTCAAGCCAGGCAGGATTAATCTGTCAGGTGACATCAACTCCTTCCAGCCAATGGGCAAATTTTATGATCGACGACACATTTTTATTTCCCTATGAGGCTTTTAATATCGCAATAATAAAGTAAACACGGATCTGCGGCTGTATTACTGGCCGCTCTCAGATGTATTCTCAAAACCGCAGTTCTCAAACGGTGTCGGCTAAGGACTTCAACTACGATTCTATAAAATATTTAAAATAGGTGACTCCAACTCGGGAGCTAATATTCTGATTGCATGTGATGGCTTTACGATGCGTACGACCTACAGATATGGCCAGGAAACGCTGTGATTTGGTCGGGCACTCGCAATTCTTTTTGGGCCTAAAAATGAGAGGCCTTGCGAATGTCATCGTGACTAAGGCTATGTTTTGGAAGTCCTCACTAACTGGCGCATTTCTTGCTTTCTGACGTGCAGGTAGACTCTCTGCAGTCCTTCTTGCGCCCCCTCGGCCTCGACATGTCCGACATGCGCCCCGACCCCGACTTCAACGTCGCGGACCGCATCGTCCAGCTCTCCTTCGTATACGGTCTTCCAGCATACGTCGAGTTCCGTGTGCACCACTCCTTTCAGAATCACTCGCAACTGTACATACACGTAAGCAACCTTCTCAACGATGAGCCTATATCCTTTATTATACTAAAAAGTAGCCTTGCACTCCTGCCTTTTTCCGTGATTAAGAAATTAGGTCGTTTTATTTTATTTAACAGCGAAAGTTGTTAAAGCTTTGGTCTAGCCATACAGCTCTGCATTCTGCAGTGGAATCTACACAGTCGACCGTAAGGCCTTAACTACTTAGCGAATTACGAAATCATTAGATTAATAACTGAATTCATGCTTGAAGTCTGTTTATTTATTCTTTTAAATTAAGATAAATTTAATTAAACTCCCACCGGCAATTGAATTCAACTAACCGCTCGTCGATTCAACTGCCTCTTGCCTACCCAACCGTAGCTGCCGCCTGACAAGTGGACAGGTGGAAAGGTGGAAAGAAATTCTTCTCTCCACTCTTAGGATAAAGAGGGAAAGTGCAGGTGGAAAGGGAGCGAGATAGGGTGAAAGTCAGCGCATAGCAGAGTGCTTGGGAGTCACTGGTGACAGAAATTAAAGGTGGTTCCATATGGCAGAATGCAGGGCTGAACCAAACTATAATAGCTTTCGCTATAGGGGGATATCATAATTACTTAGTGAATTAATAATTCATTAAAATAATAATTGGCTTTAATTTATTTAGTTTATTTATTCGTTTAAATCAAGATACATTTAATTAAATTTCCATTGGCAATATATTTGAATTTACCACTTCAACTTGCACTGCTCATTTAATCATGATGACTCAATTCAACGATGATGTGCTCTGAAAAATAGGCAGCCGCTGTAAAAAAAAGATTATAAGAGTTTTCTAGCGTATGTGCACTGCAGTGGTGGCCCCGTCATGAACGTGGTGCATGTTCTTTTCACACCGATTTCTTTATTAAAGAGCGCGAAATGGCATTCATGGGATCGTATGGAAAGATGGACTTCGCATTTTAAATTTTAAAATAAGAAAATACCAAACTGTTCCTGCGCGATTTTAGCGCCAGCATGCGTGCATGGTTACGAAGTCACCGAACAGGGAACTCTGGGGGCCGCTTCATTTAAAACAAGGTTGTTTGTCCCTGAAGGTTATCCCCATTACCTTAGCCGCTTCGGATAGCACACTTAATTACGCCCTACTACGATGTCATGTCACAGGTGGAGATCAACACAGCGGACGAGGCATGGGTGCTAGCCAAACACTACACCTATCACGACGACGTGAAGCAAGCACAGCACTACGAGGGCTACATCCGTCGTTACGACCCCACTGTGGACACCTCGGCGCTCGCAACAAAAATCGTCCAAGGCGAGCATATCGGTGCGTACAAAGTTCCAGCCTAGTAAAGGACTGAACTCCAAGCTATGAAGAAATATGGTACAGTTTTTGCGTAGTTAAAGCGAGTAACACATGCCAAAGTGCTTGAGGCGACACAGCCTCAAAGGCAACGGCATGAAAAGGCACGGCACAAGCAGGGCGCATCCGTCGCCACCACGCGGTTGCTCCTGTGATTCCGTGGTTGCTCAGGTCAATCGTTGCTCCGCGAGGTTTGCAGCTCTCGAATCCAGACCAGTGGGAGGCCGCGTTGCTCAGTTCCGACTCGGACACACAGATAAGGGCTGTGACAAGAGCCATAGAAGCCGCCGAACGCCACGGGCTCATGACCACCTGATGGGGCTATAACGTACCCCACACCATCTGCTACTTTTGTCGACGAAAATAAAGTTTGTCCTCCCGTGATTCGGGCGCCGATGGCTCTCGTGTGTGGGGAGCGGGGACGGCGGAGCGCGTCCGCGACGCAATGCGATGAGTCCTTTCCTTGGAGCAACAGCGGCTGGCAGACAGAGAGAGAGGGAAGCAGAAGCTCCGCGGCCGGTCTGCCTGCGGCGGCGCGAACCCCCCCCCCCCCCCCCTTTCCCCACCGCTCTCGTAGCAACGTTGCGTAAGCCGCGTCGGAGGAGGTGGCGGATCACGGCGCGGAGAAGGGGGATGGGGGGGGGCGGAACTACACAATTAGGAACTATTAAAGAGGCTCTACGAAATCTAAATGCTGTACCGACAAAATTGAGTCCGCTGCATGCTACCTCACAGATCATTGGGCAGTCTTCGTCTCTGTCAAGGAAAATGATTAAAAGATGTGTGTACCCAAAGTGTCTCATTACTAAACACACAGCGACCACAAGCTCAGCCAGGGAAACGTACCTCTCGCTATGCATGTCCTGGCATAGCCGAGCTAAGCCACTGCCAATTTTTTGGTTCCCGCGAATGTTTATGCATGTCGGGGAGCGAATTTGTTGTGCTTTTTCTGTTCTTTTTTTCGCGAGGTTGAGAAGTATTAATCTGGTCATATATTATTTTCGCCAACGTGCTTCTCAGCCTTCCGTCATTACATCGAAGCGCATGTATGTGTTACACACGGGGCTGCTGTTATGCACGGGTCGCTCACCAATCTAAGATGTTATTTTTTTCCTGCCGCAGTGCGTCGAACTATAGAAACCCTGCGGCAAACATTTAGACCTCCGAATTCAACAACTGTGCGAGGCCTTGGAAGCTGGACAAGCAAGTACGTTTCTCCAGGTTGGTTGGGCTCCCCGTCAACATTCCTACGTCGGCGCAATTTCAGGGTGCACGGAGTGATACGTTTCGGCTAGCGTGCGCCTCTTGACACAAGCAAACTGGATTTCCCATAAATAGGATGCAAAAATAGGCACCTAGAGAAATGTCTGTCATGACCATTCCTTCCAAAGGCCGCAATGTACGATATGTATGGTTGGAAATAAAATAAATGCTTAAAATATGTTAAACTTCTTTTCCCCCTTCTAACGCCATTGTAATGCCTTACTATAGTTTTCCAATATGCCGGCAAATATTTTCCAACCATGACCGTGTTCATTGTCAAGAATCATCAATGTCATGCTTTTTGGCGGCCTTTGATTCAAAGCGACCAGGAATCAGCTCCCATCTTCCGACCGACAGCAAACCAACGCAGTGTCGTTCACAGGGACTTTCAGCTACAGTCCGACAGCTGGCAGCTAAGTCCTTCATAGTTCTGTGCCGTCAGCTTGCCTTTATGAGCACAGTCACTCCTTGCTCTCTGGGTACCCAACGAAGGCTGCCTCAACAAAAAAAAAGAAAAGAAAAGCACTGATTTCTCCGGTGGTGCGTTTCCTTATTCTTCAGACGAGTGGGAGCGAATGATCGCGCTCTACTCGGGCAACACGTTCGACGCGTCATCCCGGCTGGTCCTGTGGGACGATGCACCGGCGATCCTGGCGGTGCTCATGGACAACTCCCGCCTGGCGCCCAACGACTCGCGGCTGCTGATGGCCTGGAGCCTCCTGCACCGACTGCTGCACCTGGCCCACGGCGAAGAGATGATGCTGGAGACCGCCAGAGCGGGGGTGTCAACGTTCGACGCCGTCACTGAATTCTGCTACAAAAAGGTCACCGACATCATGGCATTGGCCGTAACAAAGCAGTACCTGAGTAAACGTGCGTATTACCTTTTTCTTTACTCTTTTGGCTCCAAATTCGTGGGTTCAAGATGGCCTTACTCTGGTTAACAATTTTAGAGGGAACACAGGAGCGCGTATCAAACAGCCTCAAGCAATATGAATGGCGACAAGCGGCGACCGCTTTTCTCAACTAGCTGGAAAGGATTCAGTAGTCCTGACTGCTGCCGGCACCCTGTTTAATGGCGGCACACATTTGAGCCGTCAACCACGGAGAATTGGTAATGTCATTGACATTTGGTAATGTCAATACCAACCTACAAGTGGATTGAAGCTGCGCGCAAGAAAAAAAGGAAATAGAGGCAAAGAAAGCAGCGATATTTATCTCCGCATGAAGGCGCCTTGCCGACCACTGCGGTATTGCGCCGATATCACCGTCAGGTTCTAAAGAAATGTTCCATGTGTTGAAGGAAATAGGTGCTGGGGGAGTGCCTGCAGTCTAAACGCTCGCAGTACCCTTTCCACCTTGTTCCTAAGAGTGGCCAGCGCATATCGCTACAAGTGCGGTCCGAGGCTGTTTGAAAGGTGGTCCCGTTCGCCGTCAAGCTGTTCACGACAGTACGGCTATTGTGTGCCCATCAATGGCAGATCGTTGTATCGAAAAGGGCGGAAATGAGCGTATTATTTAACACCCCGCAATCATTAAACCTGAAGGAAAAGAAAGGATTTTTTGACACTTGTACACGCTTTTCGAGGAGCATAGAAAGATTGGACAGAAAGAAATTCCCAGCCCCTCTGACGACCATACTTGCAAATTCTGTTGCCTCTTCATGTGCACACATCTTGATCTGAAACTTCTATGTCTGAGTTATACGCACTTCGGCTCTTTCACGTTAAATTAAGCTTTGGAAATAAAGTTAGCACAATTCAGACGTTTAAAAGCGCTTGCTTGTAAAGCAAGCGAATCAGAACGAACAGTCAAAGGTTCCTGGAAATTTTTCACGCTAGTCTGCACAATGTGCTAAACTCGGCGACAGACTCTCTGTTCGCGTTTGTGGTGCTGGTTTTGCCCTGCGACGCCTCTTCGGTGCTATACTCGGCGACATTTTTCTTGGCAGTGAAGGGGAGGCTACAGGGACAGAGTGGCCGTAACTTTGTCAATCCGCCAAATAAGTTGGCCGGACGATGGTGAGCCTGGCCGCCTGGCGCGTTTCCCTCTACGTGGTAGCTTCAATGCGCCGCTGGTAAAACGGCGCCATCTGTGGAAGCCTCTCGTAACTAGATCTGCATGGCAAATTCGTTGTAATCTAGAAAACTGCTTTTAGTGCAAAAGCATTCATACTCTCATCACCACCGACCAAGAATCTTGTCACTTGGACCGACCTTGTGCGGTTGCCTAGCAACATTACACAACATAAGCATTATACAGAGTTACCTACAAATTTGGCCCAGCCGCCCCTGAATTTGACCGCGCCCTACTTTATGGTGACCTCCAAATCTTGCCCACCCCCGAAATTTGACCTTGGTCGATTTGGGCTACAATCGATGCCCAAGTAAATTGAGCTCGACACCCGAGGCATTTCTAAAATTTTACCCGGGCCACCCCCGAAATTTGACCTTGGTTGATTTGGACCAAAATCGATGTCCAACGATAATTGAGCGTGCCCGACACGATGTCGACCTCTAAACGTGTCTCGGGCCTTTGCCGAAATTTGACCTTGGTGATTTGGGAATGCTTTCGTACTATAATAGGCTTAACAATTTAAAACCCTGACAATTTTTACCCTTACATTATGACGTTCACAGTTAGCAATTCTTTTTGAAATGTGTATTAAATAACGAATATTGAAAATATGCTATGTTATAAAGAAAACTGATAGCTGCAATCGGAGGTCTGCATCCCGCTGCTTATTAAGAGAGGGCGTGTTTCAGCTCCATATCTGCAGCTCTATTGCCAGAAAAAGTCGCGGAGTGTAGTAGCGGTGTATTTACCCCTCACCTCTGCCTGTTCTAGTGTTCTGCAGAGAGCAATTGGCGCGCCACCTAGCATCCTCCTAGAGTCATAGTGACTCCTAACTCCCCCGTTAGCCTTCGCGGCGTCCCTCCGTCATAGCGTACGATACACCAAACACCGATGCTCTTTGAAAGACTGCTCAAGCCTGTACTCTCGACCGATGCAAGGCAAGCGCCGTGTGAAAACCATTACTCGCAGAGATTACGCGAGTATTTCTCTTCATACCATTAGACGAGGAAAGAGAACATCTGCTGACAACGCTACATCGGGTGCGCACCTTCAGTAGTTCAGTTCAGTTCAGTTTATTACATTAAAGGCCCCTTTCTTTCGGCGGTGTTACATAAGAGGTTCTGAGCACCGTTTGAAATATTTCAAAACACAACCTATCAGTTATTTGCAGCAGCCCATCATAAAGCCATCTTTCAACTGACGACGCTATCATGCAGGTTCAAACTTCCGTGTTATCGCCGGGTTTAGAACTTTTTAGCATCTGGCAACTACGAACAGCTGTATCAAGGCCGCGTTCATGAGTTCCCATATCAATGCATGGGGTGAATGCGCAGCTTTCCCTCTAGAGTCAGTAAGTTGACTCTACGGCAGAGCTAAGATTCCTTATGTGCAATAAGCGACAGCGTCCTAAAGACGCGGAACTTAGGCAGCTCCATATGCTGCTTGCTTAATGTGTTTTTCCGCATGGTGGCGCCTGCTGTTCCCGGCCTGCGGCCGTGCCACTCTCAACCGACGTGTCGCCTCTTAGACGTCCCGCAGTCGGCGCTGGCGTCGGGATATCAAGTTTTCCAGAACGTGCGTCGAGTCCTCTGAGGACAAGTTACAGAACACGGCGTGGTTTAAGGACCCCGTGCGAAATGTCAGCTTGCGCAAGTTCGACACCTTGCGCCTCACCTTCGGCTACCCGAAGAATCTCTCCGACGAGTCCGTGGTGGAAGCGCTGTTCGGTGAGCATCCAGCGATCTGACCGGCGCGAGTGCTTCGCCTAATGCCGCCTTAACTACGGTCACACCTGAACCGTTTTAATGAGTCATTATGTCGAGTGATTCATTCACGGAAGCATTTGTCGAGTGGTATAAGCTGCCGTTGAACCCTTTTACTTATCAGAGATGATGATGATGATGATGGCGCAAGGGCGTCTGAGGCCAAAAAGCGCCAAACGCAATGTAGCTGGTTGGCTCAGAGAAGAGGAGCGAGCGGGAAAAGTGGCAAAGATATAGGACAGGTGGAAGGACGCCGAGAGAGCAGCTGAGAGAGAGCACAAAGGTGTTCCTGCGAGGGAGTTCTCGCTCGCCTCAAACGGCGTAACTCAACTACGCCGCGTGTGGTCAGCAGCTGTGCGCCTGAGCAGTTGTAACCGCTCCAGTAACGATATAACCGTCTCAGGGACGCTGCCTCAAACGCAGCCGAGGCGAAGCGTTGCGCTCTGAACGCTGCACGTATGCGGAGACTCACAAAATCCTCATATGTTGCGATGCGTTTCTCACACCACAAAACACAATGCTAATTCTTCCATACCCGCCGCGGTGGCTTAGTGGTGAGGGCGCTCGGCTACTGACCCGGAGTTCCCGGGTTCGAACATGACCGCGGCGGCCGCGTTTCTATGGAGGCGAAACGCAAAAGGCGCCCGTGTGCTGTGCGACGTCAGTGCACGGTAAAGATCCCCAGGTGGTCGAAATCTTCCGGAGACCTCCACTACGACACCTCTTTCTTCCTTTCTTCTTTCACTCCCTCCTTTATCCCTTCCCTTACGGCGCGGTTCGGGTATCCGCCGATATGTGAGACAGGTACTGCGCCATTTCCTTTCCCCAACAACCAATTTTCATTTTCATTCTTCCATAATGAAAGCAAAGTCATAGTAGCGTCATGTGTAGTTTCTTTATGTAAATAATCATGTCTCGAACCAGCTCGTGGTGATCACTATTCGCACTATTGCGGGAAAGCCGCTGTATCTTTTTTTTCCCTTTCAGCTGCTGTGTTGCCTTTGCAGATCGCGCGTTCACGAAGACAGCAAGCAACATTGCAGTTGTTTTAACCGGCCATTCTTTCGGTCAGCAATGCCTGCGTGACCCAAGCACGGGTCCAATAATTTGTACCGGTAATAGATGCACCGAGAGCCCCATTACATTTTTTTTTCCTCGGCCGCAATGCAGCGGACTTCCCGGACGTGGCCGAGTACTTCTTGGCTCCCTATCTGCAGTCTCTCCGTGTCCTGACGTACCGTGCCGTCAGAGGGAATTCCACCGAGAATTTCAAGGCCGCATACATCGACGCAGAGTACAAACCACAAGACAACAGCATCACTATCACGGCGGGCATGATGCTACCACCGATATTCATCCTAGATGCGGCCGCGGCGATGAATTACGGAGGATTCGGCCAGGTGCGGTCGTGCGCTGTGTCTGTCGCCAGGCATCATTAGGAGCCGAGCGAACTATTGCATATATTACGCAATACCACGGGTGGGCGCGAAATTTCACGCAGGTGGTGGTGGTGGAAACTTTATTACATACAGGGGAGTTTAGGACGCGCAGGTCCTTGGGCCCCTGCACGGCCCCACTGCACTCAAACGTTCATGTCCCGGAGGCACATGACGCTGGCAGCCCGGCCTGTGGCGATGTAATGATGTAATGATGTGTCATACGGCACATGACATATGACGTATGACACATGTCATACGGCAGTATGTAATGATGTGTCATTGGTACTAAAACTTCTGTCTCATTTCGAGAGCGCACTAGGGTACTACAGTTTTCGATTTGATCTTTAAACCCTGCGTTCTAGAAGAGAAGCCGTATTTTTTGTGAAGCAGACTACCTGAAAATTTATTTCTAAGACATAAATTTTTAATTCCTTTTCTTAAAGCGTAGAAAAAAATCAAATTAAGTAAAAGGTAAATGAGTGACCATGCAATAAAACCGTTGCCCTCTGGATTTTTTCCACGACCTGACAATTTGCATGGAAGTTTTCAGCGTATCTTGCATCTTCTCGTTTCTAGAGTTCAAATGAAGGAATGCAGGACATGTGTTGGAGAACTCAGTGCACGAATGCCTTGCAGGAGAGTTCTGGCTCTGTGGTCACTGTGCGTTAAACAGTCAATTGTTCGACTCCCATTTACGGAGCAAACGACTTTTATTAGTGTCATGTAGCCGTTTTCTGCGTTACGAAATTACGTCAGACCTTTCCACTGCAGTAAACATTCAAGGATCATTACCGATGCGTACAACTTCTTGTAGTCAACGCCCGTAAGTCCTTAATTATATTCGCACTATATCGTCGTTCGCCTAAATGTGTCATGCTGGTTATCATGAATAGAAAATTTCACAGAAATCTTGGATATCATATCCGCATCTATGAAACCTATGTTATACGTTTACGTTTATTCCGCCAGTTTCTAATACGTGATTTGACGAGCTTTGGTTAAATCCTCCTTCAATTTACCCCTGAAACTTTACTCCTTCAATTTACCAACATGGCGCACTGTGGTGAAGCAGGCACGTAGAGGTCATCTGCAACTTGAGAGCTTTGCTTTTTTTTTTCTGCAAGCATCCTTTTATTCAGCTTAAAATGCCAGTAATTCTTCCAGATCGTCGGTCACGAAATGATGCACGCCTACGACGTCCGGGGAATCAAGCTCACTCACGAAGGCCGTTCGGCCAAGTACAACGCTACGGACACGCTACAGGAGTACGAAAGAAAGGTGCTCTGTCTTCGAGCCTCGTATCAGAAGGTGCGTACATTTTAGCCCCTTTGAACGTAATACCCGCAGAATCCAAGGTGAGTAGTCAAGAAGTGTCGTTTAAAAAGCATCATCATCATCATCATCATCATCATCATCATCATCATCATCCTGACTACACCCAGTGCACAGCAAAGACATCTCCCGTGTCTTTCCAATTAACCCTGTCCTTTGCCAGCTGCATCCAACCTTTGCCTGCAAACTTATTAATCTCATCCGCCCACCTAACCTTCTGCCGCCCCCTGCTACGCTTGCCTTCTCTTGGAATCCACTCCGTTACCCTTAAGGACCAGCGGTCATCTTGCCTTCGCAGTACATGCCCTGTCCAAGTCCATTTCTTCCTCTTGATTTCGACTGGGATGTCCTTAACCCGCGTTTGTTCCCTCACCCACTCTGCCCGCTTCCGGTCTCTTAACGTGGTGGTGGTGGTAAAAACATTTATTAATTATAGAGAGAGGTGTTAACGTTGCACCTATCATTTTTCTTTCCGTGGCTCGCTGCGTTTTCCTTAACTTAAGCTGAACCCTTTTCGTTAGCCTCCACGTTTCTGCCCCGCAGGTGAACGGTAATCAGTAAATGGCTTACGAATAACTATTACAAAAATGGCTATTAACGAGGAAAGAAAAGACGCAGTGACTGTTAAGTCGAAGCCCCACTCTATCGTCTTTCGAATTTGGCCTATATCGAAATGCGGCTTCCGCGATAGAAATCGATCTGGTCCCCTCATGAACTGCAGCCGAACGTCTAAACCACTGAGCCACCACGGTCGGCATTTCACAGGGAGACCAGAAGTTTTTCAAAGAAAGTTTTGAAGTCGGCAGGATCAAGGTATACACGGTCTGCTTATACATGAAAACGTTAAAGAAAAACAAAATCGAAAATAAATGCAAAAGGCAGTACTCCTGGTGGTAGCGATATAAACGGAAGGAGTAATTAAACTTAACTGCAAGGCTCAGCTCAACCAACCGTAAGTCCTAGATGGGGGAAATGGCAACATTGTTTGCTGTCCATCTCACCTTTTTCTCCTTTCCACTTACACACACACACACACACACACTTCTTGCCTGATTGTAGGTGACTCCTCATAGAATGCACTCAACGACGGGACACAATCCTAAAAAGCGAGCACATACAAGGGAAACAAACTTTTTTTAGCGCGGGTTTTTTAGGCCCATGCATTTTCACTATGCACTGATTACGAATGATAAGCCCAGACAAAAGTAAACCACTCATCCTCTTCGCACAACGTGATTTTAGCTTAGGCATCATCAAATGCGCTGCCGCAAGTTATGCACACCTTGTGTGGAATTATTTCATGAAGTAATGTAGGGTTCCATTACGTCCTTAAGTGGTTCCTGTGCGAATCGACTAAGGTATCTTCTTTCACGGTTATTAAATTCGTTTTATTGTGATCTCTAGAAATTATTTTTGTGATCATTACTTCCACTGTCTAATCAGGGAAGCATGCGAGTTTTCTTTATATACGTAAAAAAAGTTTTTTCACAGCAGAATACTTCTACAAATTATTTCTTTAATTGGCACCCCCCTCCAGCTTTTCAGAAATAGCTGACATGGTGGTGTACAAACGCTTCGTAGAATGCAGACGACACATTGCATCTTATCGAGCTTAAGTGAAGTGAAAAAATAACTGGGGCACGTGAGTAGATAGGGAGCCTTCCACACCTATAGTAGATAGTGAGGGCGTCATCTTCACTCAGGAATCAAAAGGTTTCATAGCCGCCGCAGTGGCTCAGTTGTTACGGTTCTCGGCTGCTGACCCGAAAGACACAGGTTCATCCTCGGCCACGGAGGTCGCATTTCGTTGTTACACTTGCTGTTATACTTGTGTGGTTGTCCTAATCGAGTGTTGTTAGACTAATCCGGGATTCGTCGACAGAGATCGTGATGTCACACCCTGGTCAACCAATAAGAGTGACCTATGACGTCAGACACGGAGAGTCGAGGTGTTTGTGGGATGCCAGCTGCGCAGCAGTCAGTGTGTGTGTGGGAACTTTCAACTTCTCTCTGATTGGCGCGTCGAGTCACGTGACAGGGTGCATAACATGGCTGGCTGGGTAGAGGAGGCGCGAAGGAGCGCTCCTCAAACAAGAAATAGGCTCCAGGACGGATGCGTGAGTACCATAATGGCGTTTGTAAAGTTGCAAAGGAGTGCTAAGTAGCTTCTAAAGCTAACGCATTCGGCTTCGTAAGGGTTGGTTAGGATTTTTCAATTTTTGAAGGACCTTTACTGTCTTTCCTTTCCTCTATGACGTCCACCGCACGATGTAGGCTTTCGGAGTTTTCTACGTGTTCTTGCTGCGGCCGCGTATCGAGCCCACTGTGCGCGTGCAGGCGGAGGACTCACGGGCGAGGACGCTAGACCAGACGATAGACGCGGAAGGATTCGCCGACTACACGGGCATCCTGTTGGCGCACGAAGCGTTCCGCCGCCTATCGGACGATCAGCGCACCAGGACTGTGCCTGACGTGGGGCTCACCGCTGACCAGGCCTTCTTCGTGGCGCATTGCATAAAGTGGTGCAACGCGGACAAAGTGAACAAAACTCGGCCATTCAGAGGAGCCTACTGGCACAGCCGCTCGCGCTGCATAGTGCCTCTGCAAAATATGCCCGAGTTCGCCCAGGCGTTCTCCTGCCGGCATGGGGACTATATGAATCCCGACAATAGATGCGACTTCTGGTAGAGCGGCGCGGCCAGCTGTGTTAAGAAGAATGGTTGTCGTGGACTCTTCACAGTGTCATCGTCCATATGTTCCATATGTTTGCATGCGAATTTTTGTTCCTGTAGAAAATGTCAGACACTGCTATTGCTATTAAACTCTCTGTGCCACTCACTTCTACCCTCGGGTTTTCGTTGCCTACGCCCAGAAATCTCGACGGTTTCATTTTAGTCGCCGCATGTGTCCAGTTCTCATTTAAACAAGGTCTTGCTAGAATCCGTTTATATGCTGACTGTTGCATAACTTCGCCCGTTCTGTATCTAGGAAAATTGTTATGTAGAAATATCTTTCAAAACACGTCGGTGAAACAATGCTTTTGCAAAGGTCGCTTCCCGCAAAGAGGCAACAACGCCACCCGGTTCACTCAAGACGTTTTTGCCCGTCTGCAAAGCGTTTATACAAAAGGGAAGCTTCCTTCAAGCTTCGGATGTGGAATCTAAATAAGGTCAGTAGCAGTTGGCTATCGTCGGAGGCTGTGTGCATGATGACGTAGTCCTCCGAGGTAACAGATGTGTGCCTAAGATTATCCTTCTTAATATCTAAGTGTCGCTATGGCGTAACATTTACCGGCAGATAGTCTCAAGACTGACGCCTACAGTGGCTTGCACGACGCCTCAGTTTCAACGATTGGTAACAGCGATGTCATTTATTCGAATTTCAAAATCTGGATGTTACTCTTCTGTAAAGTACAACGAACTGTGGTCCACGTGGTGCACCAAAACTAAACCGCACGGACGTTTAGCCCGCGCAAGCACATTTGCAAGAAAAACATTTGCAGCAGAGGTGATTATGATGATGTTCCCATAACATTTGCTACGACTGAATGCTTTATCGGGAGAAGTCCGGCTGAAGTAAAAAAATAGGAAAAAATGAAAACAGCAAAGGATAAAAAAAGTGTCACCAATGCAAGTGTACCTTTGATGATGATGATCCCGCGACCATATTCTGTTCGGTGGGCGTTGACATGTGCCCCGCTTAATGGAGCTGAGCAGCTTTTTTTCTGCTATAATATGGCGCTAAAATAAAACAAATGACAAACCGCTGGAAAGTAAAAAGGAATCAGGACACGACAGTGCTCCCCAGACAGGACAGTGGCCTGCATCAGTCTTTGGAATTTACGTCGAAATCTTCAATGCCCTCAGTAGGACCCTGTACCACCCCGGGTCCTGCTGCCTCTATGGACCTGCCCTGAAACGATGACTGGTTCGTCGACGCTTCCCTGGGGTACGGGAGAAAGCGGAGTAGGTGATGATGATGATGACCGGCTGTAGGCTTAGGCCAACAACAGCTGTTTCTTTCACCTTCTTTCTACGCCCTTTGGAGGACAAAGGCCTTCACCCTGGAGTGGGCGTAGTCATGATGAAGATGATGATGATGAAACCAGACACTCAAAACAAGACAGCTGTATGTATTTCTTGCTAATGCAAGTGCTAGGGCTAGTGCTGTTTTGTGTCTCGTAGATGTAGCCAGCCAGGAGTGCAATGATCCATGCACATATCGCCACGTCATGCCCACTGTCACGTGACCCGATAATTCCCGAAGTGAGAGGAAATGTTTACGCTACCGCTGGTAAAATACCAACAACAGCTGCGACGACAACAAAAAATAACAGCAATGGTTAATCCACAGTTCACAATTTTTTTCATGTACATGACAGGACAAGTGAATAACTTAACAAAATAAGTAATCTTTGGTTTATCCCTTGCTTTGCCAAATGAAAAGTTTAAATATTTCAGAATTAAAATAATTTGTAGGTTCTGCTTGATCTATTTGTCCTCCTTGCTTCTGAATGTAACGAAGGGTCTACATGTTCGGGAAGAGAAAATTCAAGGTTGTGTAGAACAAAGTTTCACTGAATGCGGCGCCGGTTTGGTGAGACAGCTGGCATAATTTGGTTCATTGCCACCATCATCGTCAAATCGCATGAACGAGCACGCGCGCCGCCAGCGAGAAGAGAACGAAGAACTCCCGTCCTATGCCCGGTCTCGCAGCAGCCGTCAGCCCTGAATTCAGCCCACCGGTAAGCATACTGCGCTTGACAACGGCATATCCAATCGCGGTGTTGCTCCTGCCTCACGAAATCCTCTTCCCCACACAGCGCTTTGGCGTGTCCTCTCACGTGTTTTTCAAGCTCATGTTTCTAGCCACCAACTAGGCCAACCACAAAATGTGGTCAACCGCACCGAGCACCTTTTGCGTAGAGCCACATATAAATGCCTACACGGCCCCTTCCATCGTACCAAGCCTTCAGTACCGTTTTGTCTGAGTTCTATTGATAATCTAGATCTAAAGAAGTGGGACTCCTGGTACCTCACAAAAACTACAGGGGAGAGCGGGCGATAAAGTGGCTGCTTGCCGGCTATGCAGCCTCCAGCTTGCGTGCAGATATTCAGAAATGAAAACCTGCTCTCTTCGATTCAGTGTTGGCACTCTAACATTTCAGCGTGTGGTCTGCGGACGTTTGGTTCAAATGGGCCTTAGAGTTGCTTGTACAAGACATCAGGCGCGCCATGATGGGGCAGTACGCGGAACTCTCATCAAGCTTCCACGGGGCAGGTGGCGATGTGCGGATTAGACAAAGGAACAGGTAGATCTTCGCCTTCTCTTTGTCCATCGAAATTCCAGCCAGAATATTGTCAGCTACCTGGTGACGCAGATTTTAATGCCACTTTGCCATGGAGCAGAGGCAAGCATTCTTCGAGTGGTTTAATTCTTTACACTGTTTATAACGCAGGAAATCGTAGAATCCAAACTACGATCGCAGATAACGCAGCCTACAAGCAGCAGGAGTACTTTAACTAGAAGGGAAATGAAGATTCAGAGAGAAAGCTGTAGCATAAAAAAGAATATGAGTTGCTTTTAATCTCAGAGCAGTGTTAGTGTAAGAGTAAGTTTCTTTAGCCATTGACCTTCTTCAGGACCAGTGAATAGGGAAACTACGGCACTTCAAGAGCGTCTTCGGAGGCCAACATGCCCTCCTGACAGACGAACTTGCCTGCTCCTAATGCGATTTTTTTTTACACTGTAAAGGGGCTACGGCGCAATTCCATTTAGAAGTTGTAAGAGAAAGAAGGCATTCTAAAGTGTACTCGTATACAGACGACGTCAGCCGTGAAAGGGCACACACTTCCAGCGCGATGCATTAATAGCCTCAGCGTATAGAGCCGACGTGAATTATTCAAATTGTGCACGGACAAAGAGGCTATACATCGTTATCTTTTGTCGTTTCCAGTATAAAGGGTGTTTCATCCAAGGCTTTACACAGTTTTTAAAAATAGGATTCTTGAGTGAGAAGAGCGCTTTTTTCAGCATGGCATTGTCAGTGGTGAAGTACATCACAATATAGCTAATACCCCTGACGCACGGTATTCCTCGAAGACCTTTCCAGCAAAGGCACCTATTTTCACCACAGGAGCGAAAGCTCAAAGGAGCAGCGACGCTGCTACACGTTGCAGCCCAAAGGTGAAACTGTCGTTCAGGCTTAGCACCCGCTGCTGTGCTCGAGCCGGCTGAAGTGAGTGTTTTAGAATTAAAGTAAGGAATTATGTTCATTCGCTGAGCTCAGACAATTTTTTATTCTAATTACTTCCTTGAAAGAACTGCAACAGCTGCTTTCATCAGCAGCAGCAGGTTTTGAGTATTGCCTTGGCCACCAGTGGCAATCGGTGTTGCTGCAACACTTTACTGTGTTAAAATCTGGGCATAAAATATTTACACCCGTAAAAAAGCAAATCCAGACACACATTTCGTATTTTTAAAAGATCTTTTCAAACATTGTTGGATGCATCTATTTTTTTTTCGTCGCTTTTACTTTTTGACGTTGGATGGCACTGCCATCCCAGGTTCTCGAAGGCCGCGCCTTCGGGCTCCGAAGGTCTCCGACTGGCGCCTTCGCCTCCAAGGCCCTTAGCGGCGAAGGCGCAACATTTGTGCCATTCCTTAAGCCTTTGGATATAAGGACCCGATTCTCAAAGGCCTTTGCGGTGCCCGTGTGAGAGGTGTATAAGACGTGCCAACAGCCGGCTGGTCAAGTAATACTGAAAAGTTATCGTTTCAACTATTACATTTAGGCTCCTTAGTTATTGAAAGCCGTGTATCCCACCGTAAGTTTCATATCCATATAAGTTTTTAGAATTTCTAAAATGCGGTTACCCTCGGCGCAGTGCCTCTACAAATTTTGGCTGTTTCGACGAGTTAGGTGCGCTGGAGTGATTTTCGTGCAAGCTTCTCGATGGCGCATGTAATTTGACGCGATGTAGCTAAAATGTGTAGGGCCAAAGCGCCGACAGTAGCCGCGTTTTCGAAATTCTAAAAACCTATATGGATATTAAACTTACGGTGGGCTACACGGCTCTCAACAATTAAGGGACCTAGCAGTAATAGTTAACAAGTTAGCTATTCAATATTAGGTAACCATCCGGCTAGTTAGCACGTCATCGCTGCATTCTGACGTACTACACCGCTGACAATGCTATGCCAAAAAAAAAGCTCTTCTAACTCAAAAAACCTATTTTAGAAAATTGTGTAAATCTTAGGTTAAACGCCCTGCATAGTAGCTTGGAGCTGTTTTGCGGTGTTTTGCGTTGTTTTGTTTTCAGCTCACAAGCCAGCTAGTGGCGGCGGTTGACAACCTGCCCCACCTCTTCAACTCGGATATCCATCCAACCAGCTCACAACCTGGCCTCTCATGGGTACGTGCATTCGTGATGCCCATTTGAATGTTCCATTTCTGTTCTTCGCTTATAGTCAACGTTTCCGGGCTGCCTGGCGAAAACTTGTCCTTTGTCAGGACATGATCTAGAATTAGGCATAGCGCGCTGAATATAACTGGTCGTTTTGTTTCTTCTCCCAGCATATATATCGCACTCCCCATTCGGCGAATATTACATCTACCGAGACGACCGCGAAGCGTACGGTAAGTGGCGGAACACAGAAAGCAAGGCATGGAAATGGTCCTTCCTTGGCTTGTAAATCAACATTAGTCGGAAGAATGCTCTGTGCGGGCAGGGTTCGAAAAAGAAAGAAACGCTAGGTCCAGAAGCTGCTGAAATGCATTCTATCGATTGGCCCCAGATATCTCTGTAGTCTCATCCAGGACACCTTATTATATTCCAGTTACTTTACTTCTACTTAATCTTCAAATTTCTCAATTGTTTTCATATATAGCTTGATAACACGAACCCGCACTTTTTATCTACACGGCCATATGTGCAATGTAAGCTTTACAAGCGTCTCCCGGAGGTAAGCATGGTTACGTATAAAGTATACATTTCCAAAGGCATGTTTGGCCATAATTGTTATTTAGGAAAGCTAGGACCTGAATAGATGGATTTATTGCATGCCATTAGGATGGATAACTATTGGCATCCGCTTTGAATTGAGGTAGGCGCGAGTGTGTTCTTGCCTAATAAATTGAAATGGTTGTTTTATCTACTTCGTAATTTCTCCAAATTTCAGCCCAGTTATAATTATGATAGCGTTAGCTATCATATCTCTAGCTATTGTAGCCGTCATCAGTGCCGTATTCCGAACTTTGATCTTAAGAAGTGCAAGTTCTGAAAGCCTCATGCCTCTCTTCCCGCATTTCAGCCTCTGAAACGGAGTAAGTCTTGCCAGAACACAATGGCATAGCACCGCTAACGATTGGCGATGACGGGGTCATTCTCTATAGGTCAGGACACTTGTAAAGGAAACTGCTGATTACCATATAGTGGACGATTATAGGGTAATGTGAATGAGAAGCGTATTAATATTTTTTAAGTATTGGATCTGAGAAGTCCTATGATGAATTGAAAAAGCAGGTTTGTCAGAGTTCTTTAGCGTGAAATGAGTGTGAACTGAGTGCTCCCTTTAATATTTCTCGTATCTGTACACACTTTGTCCACGTTACGCTTTTGCTGCTGTGCATCTACTGAGCAGCAATTCAGGATGCTCGTCCGATTGATCGAGTTCACTGCGATGGTTTGCATGGCAGAGAAGGGTCGTAGAGAGCTCGTGAATAAAGTGCATATCGCTGTGCAAGCGTTGGTGACAGTCGACAGGCGTCCTTGCAAGCCATCTTGTCGGCTTGACTTAACCTTAGCTGTCTCTCGAGAACAGCCTACGACAAGGTTTTCATTTATTGTCACTTTGTATCCAGTATGCATGGAACTATGCGAAGAAGACTGTCTAACCACGTAATTTACCTCTCGGTACAACCTTTTCTGTACGTATTCAAGTGCGTCACAATAACCACCCTTTTGTAAAGCCAGCTGCCTTAGCAGGAAGAAAACGTCATGCCTGTCCAAGCTGGATCCGCAAATTATTTTGAGTGCTGTGCTATCGCTCGCAACGCCTGCCGTCTCTATTCAAAGGTGGGGGTATTCACGTGACGTCACGGGGGTCATTGTGTGGTCCAGGGTGCGGCTTCAGTAATGCCGGCCGGAGCAAGAGGCGATAATCTCATTAGACACGCGCACGGCATTTCGCAATGCTTCACGGTCAATAAAATGGCTGATGCGAAATGGAGAGAGAATTGACCCACATTTGTTGAGGCACATCGGGAATGGGAATCACGTTTTCGAAATATTAAAAACTTAAATGGCTATTACTAATAGCCGGCTAGGAGTTGCTAATTGCAGTGAAACGGCTATCAGTAATGGTTAAAAAGTTAAGAATTGCGATTAAGTTGATCACTTTATTAGTTTACATGATTCGCATCTATGTTGATGTCCGCTAGCACTGGTACTATCATTGTGCCGCACAAAGCATCTCTTCACCTCAAAAACTCTATTTACCAAGCTTAATGGCGGGATTCCTTGCAAAGCCTTGTATAGTTTAGTGCAGCATGACACGGTACACAACAGTACGCTGCAGTACAGTGTAACGTGGGCCGTAAAGCCGTGGCTTCACTGTGCAACCCAACCTGTCAGCTCCGTGCATGCGCCGGACATGCTTTGTCACTCTGTTTATAGTGGAATTCGGCGCTTGAAGAAATTTGGCCCGTGTTTATGAACACGGCGGTGACCTTCAACACTAGTGAAAAGAAGTGGCAGGGGTTTAACGTAGTTCAACCGAGTAGATATGCGAAAACATGTGTTCGTTCTTGAATTGGAGTGGACACTTAAGCTCCGCCTTAAGGGTATGATGCGATATATCTTATATCCTTGGTGGGTTACTGCCCATATATGCAGAATTGGTCATTTTCTACTTAAAATTCATACATGGCGGCGAGTCTTCGTACCACTACCAGCGCAGTGGGGCAGTAGTTAAGCGATGCGCAACTGCACTGGAGGGAGGCTGTTTCTTCATCAATTTAAGTGCCACCTGCCAGGAGTGGTTGTGATGACGCCATAAGGTTACGTGCCCTATGTGACGCGACGCCCTCCCCCATTGGCTACAGCAGGCGCGACGCCAATCCGAACTCACCCGAGCTTCTTTCCTCCCATTGGCTGCACCTTGCTCGAGGCTCCTTCGAACTTAACCGGGCTTGCCCGAGTACCTCGGTTAAGCTCACGTTAGTTCAAAGCACAAGACAAGACGACAAGATTCTTGCTCGGGGGCGGGACGTCTGGAGTATACTGCTGGTAACCGCTTCTAGAGGTCGCTCTCGCACCTTTTTGGCCCGTTCGTCCTCATTGAATGCCGCCGTCGACTATCGTTTTGTGTGCCGTTTATATTTCCGCACCGAGAAGCTATGAGTGGCGACTCATGGACCCTTCTATGCGCTGTTTGTATTGTTTTTTATTCTATTCAGGAAGATCCACCGTCCTCGCAACGAGAAGCTCGGCTTCCTTTTGCATAGAAACCGCAGGCTAGGTCCGAGAAATACATCTTGTTCAGTTATCGTTTATTTTTACAAACCATGTTTTGCATTGTCAGAGGTGTTTCAACCTATTTTACATACGAGGCAAAACAGCTTTTATTTGCTTTGTTTACTAACTCCCTGTCTTTCGTCACGCAATTTCTTTTGGTCAGATGGCCGGAACACGACGATTTATTTTTTCACGCGGGTATCGACTACGGAAACGGCTCAAATGATCCCAGCGATGGACAAGAGATCGATGAAAGGTATGCGCAGCATGCATGCCAGCGTCACAATCCCAATAGTACGCGACTTAACGCTGACGTGAGTGGGTTTGACGTCACGCACAGCGATAGAGCGTCAATAACAAGCCATGAGTCAGAGAATTAAACTTACCAAAGCATCAGTAAACAGGAAAGCGGATCAAGAAGCGTCCAGATAACACGTCGCCATTGCTATCAATCGCTGTGGTTACGGAGGCATATCTGCGAAAAATTGCTGAGCACCAAGTTTGCTACTAAGCCGGGATGAATCCTAGCAACCATGCACAGCACATGAGTTTCCTTTGTCCGGCAGAACCATAAGGTGTCTTCTCGGCCAACCGTGTTCATGCGCAGCCTATGTCGTGTGAGCAACAGTAACAGCGGACCGCCTAGTCTTAATATTGCTCCTCCACAGAGTTCCTTAATTGTCTGAGAAATCCGTGTAAATCTCCTCCGTAGCCGTGCGCACGCGCTAATGTGGGTGCTAATGAACAATAACTCCACTGATTTAAACCAATTCCGCCTTGGGTGCTTGCCTGAATACGCATTATAAATTAAGTGGCCGGCACTGCTCCTTCTGCGGTGAAGTGCCTGACTTATACCACATGTAATGGGCATGCCAGAAAAAACCAGCTATACCAAGAATCAACCAGCCGCGGTGGCTCAGTGGTTAGGGTGCTCGACTACTGATCCGGATTTCCCGGGTTCGAACCCGACCGCGGCGGCTACGTTTTTATGGAGGCAAAACGCTAAGGCGCCCGTGTGCTGTGCGATGTCAGTGCACGTTAAAGATCCCCAGGTGGTAGAAACTATTCCGGAGCCCTCCACTACGGCACCTCTCTCTTCCTTCCCTCTTACGCTCCCTCCTTTATCTCTTCCCTTACGGCGCGGTTCAGGTGTCCAACGATATATGAGACATACTGCGCCATTTCCTTTCCCCAAAAATCAATCATTATTAAGCCGCCGCGGTGACTCAGTGGTTATGGCGCTCGGCTGCCGGCCCGAAAGACGCGGGTTCGATCCCGGCCGCGGCGGTCAAATTTCGATGGAGGCGAAATTCTAGAGGCCCGTGTGCTGTGCGATGTCAGTGCACGTTAAAGATCCCCAGGTGGTCGAAATTATTCCGGAGCCCTCCACTACGGCACCACTTTCTTCCTTTCACTCCCTCCTTTATCCCTTCTCTTACGGCGCGGTTCAGGTGTCCAAAGATATATGAGACAGATACTGCGCCATTTCCTTTCGCCAAAAACCAATTATTATTATCGGTGAGGTTACCTGTGCTAACATTCCTGCACGGAGCCCTTCACTACGGCGTCTCTCATAGTGCGAGTCGCTTTGGGACGTTAAACCCCATAAACCGAACCGAACCCATTATTATTATTACTATCACCAAGAATAAATAGCCCAACACCTGAGGACTTGGAGGCGGCGCTGTCCGGCTCACACTCGGACGACCAGCTTTCGCTGGCGAACCGGGCAAGAGTGGCGGCAAAAGCCAATGGGCTCGTAGAATGAGGGCCCACGCAAGCATTCTGTGCATTAAACGTTTTTCTGTCTCTCTCTATATATAAAGGTCGGCTTGCGTTCAAATCAGCGAGGATAACGAGAGCGCTTATATCCTCTCCTAGAACGGTACAATTTACGGTAGCGGCGGTGTTCTCTCGAACATGTAGCACACGTGTCCATACTGCATCCCTACGAACTCTGAATTGTATACACCCTGCACCCCGTTATACCTTGTGAAAACCTTCGCTGTGCGCCCATAAACGATGGCCCGTAACGAACCCAGCGATGACGACGACCTGAGGACCCTCGTCGTTGCCTTCAGCTTCTTGATGCTGCTCATGGGGACCATTTGGCTGGCCATCTTCTTCCGGCTTGGAACGATGGGAGTGGGTGAGTGTCGCATCGGCAATCTCAGTAGCGACTAACTCGATACAGAGTGCCACTCGCAACTCCTGGCGATGACCTGCCGCAGCTGGCGGTAAGGCCACCGTGCAAAAATTTGTTGGAGGCACTTAGATTATCTCCATAAAAACGCTAAGGCGCCCGTGTGCTGTGAGATGTCAGTGCACGTTAAAGATCCCCAGGTGGTCGAAATTATTCCGGAGCCCTCCACTACGGCACCACTTTCTTCCTTTCACTCCCTCCTTTATCCCTTCTCTTACGGCGCGGTTCAGGTGTCCAAAGATATATGAGACAGATACTGCGCCATTTCCTTTCGCCAAAAACCAATTATTATTATCGGTGAGGTTACCTGTGCTAACATTCCTGCACGGTAGGCTTGCCCCAATATACTTCAATACGCATGCATATGCATGAATATCTATGCAAAAGAAGCTAACTGTCAATATAACCAAACAATGTGCCCGGAAAAACATTAAATTTTTGCGATGGTGTTGAACAGGGTGGGAAATTACACAGTAGATAATTTGACAGGATAGAAAAAAAAACACACCCCATGCAATCGGTTAATTACGGTGGTGGTGGGGTAAATTTACAGGCGGGATTAGCCTGACAGAGGCCTGTAGGAACTTGCTTCGCCTGAGTCACTGGTTTACGTGATTACGTCCCTACCACTGACCCATAAGACCAGTGTAATCTAAAGACTTCAGTAGTGCTCGTGACACTAATCGTCGCTCACTTCTGCAGCCCTCAGGGTACGCGATTAGTGAGACGTCGTCCATTTTAAGGTTCAGTACCCTCAGGATTTACGGATATAGCCAAGGCGGCGGCGGAGGCCGGCGGGATCCTGGAATAGGGAAGACAGACCACTGAAGCTCCAAACCTACCTCTCTACCACCTCCTATGTCCTAACTCTTCCGAAAGAAGTGTTTTATTACTACTACTACGGGTATAGTTACGTATGTATAGTCGCAATATGGTGAGGGATGTTGGGGTTCCCATACCCAGCTTAACTGACCGCATCCGTGGGAACTCGGCCTGCCTCACATTGCCGTGGTATGATGGCGCAGATGACGATGCTGCTGACGAGAGCCCCGACATCAGCGATGCTACGCCGCCCAGCGATCTCGCAAGTGGCGACTCGCACCAGCTTGTCAGCCCGGAGGTAGTAGTCGGTGAGTGACAGTGCGGCTTCCGTCGCCTCATCGACGAAGGGAAGAGCGCCTGCTCTCACAGAAAGCGTCAAGTTTGCGCTGAATAAAACGTTGACGGACCGTTCGGGTAATATATGACGTCAGCTTAAGCGTTAGGTGCTGAGGAGGTCAAGTATGTGTAAACATTTATTCGGGGCCCTGCAGCACCGCAAGCTACAAGTACAAATACAAAACGAAAGAACTGGTAGGAACAGCCGCCTGTAGAAAAGGTGGTACATCTGCTGTGACAGATGAATGCACATCGCCTGTCGCGTCTTGCTCGTTAATTGTTTCATACTCGTCCCAGTGTACTGTCGTGATGATGGGCATCGAAAAATTCGTGAACGACCGACTAGCCAGAATGTCAATACTCGTGATGTAAAAGGGTATAGTAATAGCCAGCCAGACTATATTAACCAATCTGTCGCATCACCTCAATGACCTCTCGGTCATGTGAGCGATGAAAATTGGTCATGTGACTTCGCCATGCGATAACGTCATTTCACCCAGGCGGCCACCACCTAAGTATGCGGAGTGAGGCTGTAACAGCTGTAGGTTACGGTAAACACGAGTTTTTGTTTTTCCGGCTGAGATGAAGACGTGAAGGTTGACATGGCCGGGGCATATAAAGTGAAGGGCAGAAAATGTATGGTCTCTCAGGTAAATGGATTGGATTCCGTGAGAAGCGAAAAATCAGGGGTGGTATATAGAATGCTAGGTGGGAGGACCAGGTTGGGAAGTTTGTGGAGATTAGATACCTTTTGCTCGACCGTGTTGATTGGAGGTAAATGGAGGACTTTCCCTCGGAGTGGACGTACTTCGGACGAGCACGATGAAATGACATCCACTGTTAGGGCGTCGTTTGGCGCAGCTTCCCGACGTTGGGACAGGTGGGCCGAAGGCATGATGATGAGCAAAACACAAAAGAATAACTTAAGGGTATGATTCTGGACGTGTTCCTTGCTGAAGAGACAAGGACTTTGTTGATGCTGGTCTCCTCGCCTTAACATACCAGGTGTTCTCCGTGGTGCCGAATTCCGGCATATTCTGCTGCGGCATTCTCCTGGCATCTTCGTTGAGGTGTGTGATCGGCCTGCTTCGATATGGCTACCAATGCGGCAGGGGAAGCAGAGAATCTGTTTACTCAAGTACGCTGAATACTTAGACGCCAGTCTTCGTGTTGTCTAGCTCCAGTGGGTCCAACCGTAAAGCGGCAGACTGGGCAAGTTGGTTTTGCATCTTAATGAAAAACCATGCAAATGGTGCAATCGTGCAGCAGCAGTTTGTTTGAAGGTACTGACCGCGCGCTTCCGCACGTCCCAGTGCCGGTGAAACAAGTAGCGCTTTGCTGGTGCGATGCTGTGGGGTTGTGGCAGGCGTCCAACTGCAATGCTTTCGTTTCTTTAGGCCACGCACAGAATAGGAGACGCGAGGTGGTTAGGTGAAAATAGTGCAAAACGCTATTTCTTGCGTGCTGGAGAGAAGGTGCAGAATTTTGAAGCGAAAAGCTTCCCTACACTAGGTAAAGCAGTCTTCAGGTAAGCAGCACAACGACCTTGAATGACCTTCACGCCAACCAAGGATAGCCTTGTATGACCATATGTGGTACAGCTATGGTTGTCGAATCCTTGACCCTTGACCTTTAGTTTACCTTTCACCTTTGACTCCTGACCTTGACACATGACCTTTAATTGACCTTTGGCAATGGGTGACCTTTGGGTTGACCTTTGACCTTAAGAACATCCGATGGGATAATGTGACGCCACGTGATGACATCCGATGGGGGTGTCCTAAGACCACGTGACACCACGTCATAGCCACGTGGTCGTGTGGGTATATATAGAACGACTGTCGCGAGCGTGTTGCGGAGCTGCCATGGACGAGCCTCAGACGCTTGGCAAGCGTGCTTGCTTTTCGCTGAATTCCAGAGTTAGCCAAGTTATGGCACTAAAATTTTTTCTATGCAGTAGACTAGCGACGCCACTCGAACCTGGACAGTACCTGCGATTGCGTTCCTTAGAAAGCTCTAAAGACTGTTACCATGAGCTGCGTACCGCGAGATTCATCGACAGCTATTTCAGGTGGTGCATAAAATATTGTTCATTTATTATTGATTGCTGTCTCTGAAAGAGTGAAATTAACGTCGTTGTGGCGTCACTCGCGACGCCAGTGTGTTAGACAACACAGCATGATGCGTTGCCATGGCTCGTTGCAGTGACGGCATGAGTGACGTCCCTGCATACAGAAAAAAATCAGCGTTGGGTGCCGCAGTTACGTTCGGCATGAAGTAACCGCATTCGCACCAATCAGTGTGGCGCTGCTTTACGCCGAGGACGTAAATGCCAACGATGCTGACGCCGCAGAACCAAGAAGCCAGCTTTTAAATGTCTTTTAAAAGGTGTTTTGTAGTATGATACACCACCATGGACTTCTGCGCCAGTTGTGTCGGCAAGTTTTCATTGACACCCCCTTACCAAAATTTCTTTCGATAGTCTACAGACAGTCCATAGACTGTCTATAAAGTCTATAGACTCTCCATAGACAAACCCTAGAGAACAGTCTATAGGCAATACAAATCCCATAGACAGTCTATAGACAATCTGCAGATGTATGGCCATAAACTTTATTAGACTTTTGTCTATAGAATATGACTAGACAAAAAGAATTATCTATAAAAATGCAATGGAGTCCATGAGAAGTCTATGGACTGTCGATAAACTATTTTTACAAGGGCTGAGAGCATTAGTTCGTGAATTTTCCTCTGCGCTCCACTTATAACTTTCTCGAGGTGGAAAGGCAAATTGTGGAGCAAATGTAGCTGTAAAATACCGTCTTGCGTCCACTAGGCTAAACAGTGCCTGTCCGACGGATCTGTTAACCTTAGCTTTACATCCTGGAGAAAAAGGTAGTTTTAACAAATTTTTTGGTGCATAATAGTATCTGTAGGATAAAAACCATTGAACCCAGTAAACTAACCTGGAGCCACGGTTGCCTCCAATGCAGTTCCTATCGGGACAACACCAGTGCTCCTGACGCCCGAGATAACTACGGAGATTACAACTCAATCGACGACGACGACCCTTACGACCACGCCAACTACCACTCAAACAACCACCCCAACAACCACCTCCACTACCACATCAACAACCACCTCACTACCACATCAACAACCACACCCACGACAACACCTTCTACCCCGGCGACAACCACCACCACTCCTACTACCACAACAACGACCACACATACGAGTTCAACGACCTCCCAAGCGACCACTCCTACAACTACACCAACAACACCACCAACTACCACGCAAACTACTACCCCTACGGCTACAACACTGGCCCTGACGACCACCCCAGCTACCACTCCTACAACTACCCCAACAACCACTCTAACGACACCATCAACTGCCATGTCAACGACCGCACCAACCACCCTAATTACCTCTCCGTCTAGCACATTGTCAACCACACAGATTACCACCTCAACGACAAGTACAGGAGGAACTACATCGGCGCCACTCCCAGGTAAACTTCTTGGTTCGTGGGAACAGCTGGGGATTGACAGAAAATAGGCAGTCATGACTTCGACCAGGCAGCATAACTGTCACTATTGGAGGGAAAGATGCCTTCTGCACGTGTGTAAAAGTTGCCGGCATTCCTCACGGTTTGCTGTCGAAGCGCTGATAATGCTCACGCAAGGCTTAGTACGTTGTCCAGGCCGGTCCTGGTGGACGTTCCAAACTGCAATTTACTAAAGACGAAAACAATGTTCTATTTCAAGAAAATTTTAACACTCTTCGACGTCGCAACATCATGACGTCGAAAACGCATTCGGATGCGTGTAGTTTATAATGGGTTAGCTTTTGTACAAGCTTGAAACTCTTTCTGCGGAACATATATGGAGCCATGTTCGATCATTCGAGATCGTGAGTAAAAGACCTAAAACGAAGGCAATCTGAAAATTCATTGAGTTGAATCCTACCGCGTCGTAATTCGAAACGGTCGCTTAGCACGCACACGTGGTGATACGCCTGTCAGGGGCCGCTAGCTTGCCGTAGCTAATAGACGACATGCGAAAATGTTCTAAGAGTTCTGGGAGCCCCACGCCCTTAGCTTCCGGCTGCCATCTTGGTTCGGTCGAGCAGGTCCGTAGTTTGCCAGCGTGCTTGCTTGCTTACTATTTTAGATAGATTTAACCAAAATCAATAGTCATCAGTACATTACCCATGTTTGCCGCGCAAGTACACGTCATAGCAATGGAAAACTTATTCAAGAATATCGAGCTCATAGTAATACATTTAAATACTCATTTTTTGTGAACACAATTGCCAAGTGGAACAAACTGCCGAAGTGCGCAGTGCATAGCCTGAATGTGGAAGAAACCTTTCTTTCTAACTTCAGAGCCTTCAGTGTGTGAACTTTGTAATGTGTTCCTTTGATAGTGTGTGTATACTGTAATATGCACACTCGTACATGTGTCTGTGTATGCAAGTGTTTTTGTATTTTTGGGGTATTTCATTGTGATCTTTTGTGCTCACGCCTGCTTGGAGTCAAAGCAACTCTGCAGTATTAATAAATAAATAAGTAAATAAATAAATAAATATACGGAGAAGCTGTCACAAATCTCGCTTGTCGAATTTTAAAATTCCAAGCTTCAGTCGTGAAATGCTTATACCGCTCATTTTTTACCAAATGCGGGTCCTGTCTTGTCGTTTAGTCAGCAGGACTGTACTTCTTGGATTATTTCAAGTAAAGACGCAGTTTTTTTTATTCCCTAATTGCGGTGTTGTAAAGACCTTCCCTGCTGCCATGAAAAGTGCGCTTGACTAGAGAAAGAGCGTCGATATATTGAACTTGCGTCGCGCGGATATCGCAGGAAGCATGAAGAAATAATCCCGCTTTTATACAAAGCGTACATCGCTTAGTAAGAACGTATTAACGCGCATAACATATATGGGTGCGATCGCGCGACATTAGCGGAAAACGGTGCATGGCACCTTGCGACAACTGCATGGTCGAGAGATTTTGTTAGAGCTTCTAAAAGCAACTGAAGACGAAAGTAATGCAACAACCGAACATGCAGGGAACTAAGCTGTAAATCTGCTCATGATTTTTGAGTGTACTGTAGTACACGTCTCGGCTCGACCGATCGAAGTGTAGCTGTAGCCTACAGAGCATACACTACCGTGATTTGCCAGTGAATTATCGAAACCTCTTCTTTAAGGCCAGACTACACGCTTGATCAAATTGAAAAAAAAAATCTTCCCTGTATTTCGTCGTTCGAGTGCGTGTCGATATGTTTACGTCCGAGTGATCATACTCTGCTGGAGAATTTCTAAATGCACGAAATTGGCTCCTCTTCTCATCAGAGAATACAAGTAGTCTCACCCGTGCCATAATTTGAAAACAGATCCTCTATAAAGCCTTGTGAATAATCAGCACAGTAAGCGAGAAGCAGCGAACGGATCGGTGAGCTTACACATATGATACCTCGCATAGTATTTGGCGTTACCATTACGTTCCCGCACAGTATAAAAAACAATAGTAAACGTGAAGCTGAAACATGTACATGATTCCCGCACGATTGTAGTCTCGTCACGGAATGCGTAACGCAGCGCAACAGTGCATCGGCATTTCACCTCTATTTAACGCGAAGCGCAGCCGTATTTATCCAACGCCACGCCGCGGTTGCGTTTTCTCGACCGAACCATCATGGCGGGCATTTCACCTTTAATGCACGCAAAGCGCAGCCGTATTTACCCGACGCTGGGCAGCTAACGGTTTCGTTTTCTCGACCGAACCAACATGGCGGGCCTAGTTCTCGGAGCGCAGAGATGGCGCTGCGCATTTCGCATATAGTGTAGCGTAGCCGCAAAATTCGCAGCCAGTAGAAGCAGAGCGCTCTCGCTGCTGCACTTAGTTTATTCGCATTGTCAGGTACATTATTGAGTAATGATCACTGCCACCAGGTGACGCGAATATCTTCTGTTCCTAGGCTGCTCAGGCTCCACTGGTCTGGAGACAAGAGCCAAGCAGAAACATTGTTCAGTTTAGTCTAGTTTATGGGGGTTTAACGTCCCAAAGCGACTCAGGCTATGAAAGACGCCGTAGTGAAGGGCTCCGGAAATTTTGACCACCTGGGGCTCTTTAACGTGCACTGACATCACAGAGCACACGGGCCTCTAGAATTTCGCCTCCATCGAAATTCTACCGCCGCGGCCGGGATCGAACCCGCGTCTTTCGGGCCAGCAGCCGAGCTCCATAACCACTCAGACACCGCGGCGGCAGAAACATTGTTCATAATGCATCCCGTGGGACCACGTGACACAGTTGGTCGGTGCGCTTGCGAGGTGGCCTGTGAAACGTTCCAGGCCTTTCACAGCCGTCCTTGTGGAATGCGTCAGTAATATGACCATAACTGTAACGCAGCCGGAGTTCGGTTTTGGAGCGCTAGGCCTAACCTCCTAGCTAACCTTTTATAGAATGAACCTTAGTGTCTAGTGTGGCTTGCTCTAGCAACTTGCTTCAAGTCCAGTGCAGGATTGAAACAGAGAGGCACTACGACAGGGGTGTTTTGAAATGACAACGGTCCTTTTGAAATTCCCTTAATTCTATACTCTTATCGGTGAATGTCGTTTCTTTTCCAGTCAAGCCGCTGGTCTGCACCGTAGGTTACTCTGCTACAGCGGCGTCCATGTACCCGCCTGACCGGTATTGCGACTACCTCTACTACCGCGACGTGGTCGTCATGAACAACACGCTGAGAGCCGCCAGAAACGAGGCGAGCTGGCAAGCGTTCCAGGACCAGACGTCAGCATACCGCCAGGTTCAGCTTGGAGTGTCCTTTGACTTTGGGTAAGTATTGCACGGACTGCTAACTTCGGGGTCAATCGTTGTTTTGTACTGCCGTTTCTTACCAGATGGGCCACGATAATTTGCTGTTCATTGTGTATACACATGTCTCTTCGCCTGGCTAGCGTTCAAAGCGAAAAACGGTTCAGAAAACCGTTGTGGTGGCACATTGGTTTTGCTGGAGCGCAATACGCGTATTGTGCCGGAGATATCAGTTTACTCAGTACTGGCTGTGCTTTAAACTTCTTGTACTCGTGTAGCATTCTGAGCTGTCAGACCTCAACCTCAGTGGCAAGCCAGTATCCCAGTACACGGCTCCGCGGTTTTACGATGGTCGCTGATTTTTGTAAATTTTAAAGCCGCATAGAATTAGAAGCCTGATAGAAAAAAAATGTTGTTGGTCACAAAAATCATTCATTGACTGGAGAGAAGCGACGTCATTAAACCGGAAGTGACGGCTATACGTTTCGATGTATCTTATCGCGTCCGACATCTAGACACCTTCAGGGTCACAACTATCCACCAGCTAGATGACCCGCAGAGATGTTTGGTTGTGTAGGAACCCGCAAACATAACCATGAAGAATGACACGAAACACGGTCTATAGGCATCAACAGCTTCTATGCTATCGCAGTGCCAGCTCGTAATGCAATTAGGTGCCCCTGTTATTTTTTTATATTTTTTCCATCCTTTTCTGTATACAGGGTCGCTGTTTCTAATGAGTGCATTGTATTTCGTCCTGTCTTGGGATTTATCTAATTGCAACTTCCCCCTTTAATCCAACTTCTCAGTTCGATCCATGAACTCGATGGTAGTGCCAATACCCTCTTCCTTTGGATGTCCAACCTTCTCCCGACCTATTCTTCATCCGTCCTCATGTCGGGACCGAACCAATGAAGCCTTAATGATTTTCGTAGGTTCGCTCCTACACTTGCAACGAAACTATGCCCCTGGCTAAGGTTGTTTCGTATGCTCTATCCTTCGTAGTCACTCTTTTATACATCTATCCAATAATTCTTCTCCCAAGTTTCTGGAGGACATTTTTTCCCCTCCCCAGCTCAGTCTTTTAGAGATTCTTTTTTTTCTTCAACTGATACATCACCACTGGTTTCATGACCCTCCTGTAAACTCGACCCGTTAGCTGGAAGGGTGCTTTCTGGTACCTTTTGATACATGGGCGCACATGTTTCACTGCTCGCGCGCTGTAGCAGTTCCGTCAAAAGCAACTGTTACTCCGCCAATAGTTCGGGCGCTGAACGGCTGCCTCGCAAGGTGCTTGCAGCGCGGTTTTTCGCTTCTTCGCTGGCCCAGCTGGCGCCATCTATGAAGTTTCTTCGAACACGACACTCGAAGACAAGTACTTGTAATCAAAGGTTCGAACCCGACCGCGGTGGCTGCGTTTTTATGGAGGTAAAACGCTAAGGCGCCCGTGTGCTGTGCGATGTCAGTGCACGTTAAAGATCCCCAGGTGGTCGAAATTATTCCGGAGCCCTCCACTACGGCTCCTCTTTCTTGCTTTCTTCTGTCCCTCCCTCCTTTATGCCTTCCCTTACGGCACGGTTAAGGTGTCCAACGATATATGAGACAGATACTGCGCCATTTCCTTTCCCCAAAAACCAATTATTATTATTGTAATCAAAGAAACTGCTTCTTGCGAGAACCTCTAATATTTAAAGGGAACATCTATGCTACAAATATGTCTGAAGTTACGAGCGTTACAAACATAATCTTTTAAGCGAAGACTAACAACTTCAACTAGAGGAACAGTATTCGCTGCGTAGGAAGACAATGTATGTTATGAGGCTGTGTAGTCTTGGCTCTGATACCGAGAAAAGATGTCGCGGAATATAGTTTTAATCGAGCTCTGAGAGTTCAGTCTTACGAACTCTCCAGTATGAACTGATCCAGTAGACATAATGCGATTAAATATCGATACGAACGTGGGACGAGTCGGCACACGATGACCAGGATGTTGGGCAGCATACAGTCTGGATGCCAGCTCCGCGCCCATTTCCGCGCTCACATCAGCGATCACAATGTCCACCTTCTCGGCAGTGGAGTATTGGAGTTGCGCGGACTCGTGCATTCTAACGTGTAGTAGTGAAACTAGATGATCATTGCCAGACGTGACACCTGTAGGAACCTAGACTGATTTTTGTGGTGTGTCCGGAAGACTCTTCTCTCCGGTAGTATAAGGTGCGGGGATGGATGCCTTACAAGATTGCGCAGACTTATGCACCCAGGTCATTGAAAGGGTTCTAAGAGGATTCTGGTGTGGGCTTGTTGGTTCATACTTTCAACGAAACAGATTGACACAGTGCAACGGAACGAGGACGAGAAGAAGAAACACAGCACCCGTCCTGTGTTTCGTGTTTCTTCGATCTTGTCCCTGTTCCGTTGCGCTGTGTTAATCTGCTTCGTAGAAAGCATTCAAAGGGCGCAGAAAGGTGACATAATTGGGCGGCTTGCGCCAAACTCACAAAGGTCACGGGAAGTCGAAAGAACAAGTTCGGGTGAAACTTGAACTTTGCAACAACTTAATTCTGGATGTCGAACCAGAGCCGAGTACCCGTTTATTGCTTCTCTGATGTTTTCAGCCAGATCACAGTGGACAAACTGAACGAAGCCGCACAGAACCTTACCTCGCTCTCTGCAAAGAATGTCAAGCACTACGGCATGCTGAACGTCATGACGAAATCGTTCCGGCTGCGAGAAGTGGTGAACAGACTGAAAGACATCTTCCGAGTGAGTGCAGCTTCGTTGTATGCATGTAGTAGCCACGCTTTGCTTCGTTATAGCCAATGCCCGATCGAAGCGCACAACGCTGTACTGCGAATCGCTGAGAATACATTCGGCACTAATCGCCCCAGACGCCCTTGCAAGCACCGTTCTGCACTCTAAACAAAGGGAGTAAAAACGGAGCAAAACTCCCCTTTTATAAAAGGGAGTAAACCCTATTATAAAAAGGTGTGCGCTAGAGGACACTTTACTCCATTTTTGCTCCCATATAGGTGTATTAGTGTTTAGAGTGTGGCTCATTCAGCACGGAGTACATAATTTGGTAGCTGTGCACCCCGTGTTCCCCCTCGTTATCGCCCAACCCAGCAGGTCTGGACAAAAGTATTTTTGAACGGGGAACAGTTTATGAGCGCAATTTTTTCATAAGAATAATAAATTTCACTATAACAATATATATCCGCAGATCACCCGACGGCAGTCTGCATTTTTTTTATTAACGCGTTTGCTATCGTCAAAAGCGTTCACCATTGGTTTTCAATGGTGGCCTTTAATGTTGGATGCGATCGATGGAAACACTTTAAAAGATTTTGCTACATATCCGGAGATTGGCCCATTACCATCAGTATTTCTATAACGGTATATTACAATTTCCAGTTTTCAAAATTGTTTGTGCTAGAATGTTGGACATGGGACCCACCTTCCGATGAGTAGCGAACCGTTTCTTTAAATGTTTTTCTATCGCTCGCATCGAGCCGTTAATAGTACCACAGAAAACCAAAGGAGAACGATTTTGAGGATAGCAAAAACGTTAATAGCAAAAAAAAAAATATGCAAGCCTGCTCACAGGAGATCTGCGGTTATATTGATTGTTACAGAGGAATCTTGCAGTATATTAAAAAATGCGTCTCTAAACTCTTTCCCATTCAAAAAAATTTTGTCCAGAATTGTTGGCTATGATTACTTTCTGCGGGATGGTAACCCTGCATATTGTAGAGGCAGCATTTTTTGCTCTTCCCGTGTCTTGTGAGGAGAGTGCCGAGTTTTAAATTTCCGCATGGCTCACAATCTAACTCAAGATGTTATACACTTGCAAAGTGAAAGCAATCCTGCACACCTCTGCTCGTTTCCGAAAGTTGCCTGACGTTTCGGTTTCTCTTCTTGGCCCAGTAGTGAGACTCTGTTTAGCCCCTGCAATGCTACATAATCTTGGACGAGGAGAATTCCCCCCCCCCCTTCCGTCTCTCCCCCTACTGGACCCAGCAGAAAACTCCGTTTTCCCGGTAACTTTTAAAATTTACCGGACTCTTATTATTTTATGGGCGCCAAGTTCATATACTAGATGGCACACCTTTTATTGCTATCCTGGGTTTACGCGAACACAGCTTTACTGACATTTATGGCGGCTGAATCCATGCTGTAAATGTCGAGTGGATTTAAGACATTGGACGTTAGACCTTTCGAGTGGAACCGAAACGGATCGATCATATGCAAGAACACAGAGGGCGCCACAGATGGGACAATACAAGCCTGTTCTCTCCTTACGCAGAAGATGAAGAGCATCCAGAACGACCCTCAGGCGACGACAATCATCGCCATCGGACTACACGATTACAGCGCGCGAAATGCATGGAACACTTACAGAGATGTCTTCACGACAGTGGTCAAGTGAGTCCAGTTTGCCGGAGGCGCTGGGGACGTTCAGAACGGAATTACAGCGGGAACTCTATCTACACGTTCCGGACATTCTTAGAAACTTTGAATTATTATCCTGTGCGGCCGATTGCTCTAATGAAACCGGATTAAACGTCCCGGCTCCAGCCTTTTTCTTGAACTCAACGCGGTAGGTAGGCGGTGCCAAGCAACGCGTCAGCCAGTCCCGAGGCGGCTTCGCTGTCGCTTTTATTTTGTTTTTTAGGTTTCTGTGCATAAACATTTTCAGTAACAGACAATATAGCCGCAAATTAGGCCCACGGAAATAAAAATACACGTGGACTCCTTGATTTACGTATCACTCCGCCGATGGCAGAGCGGCAAGCCGCCACGGGACTGGCTGACGCGTTGGTTGACTCCTCCTACCTACCGCGTTGAGTTCAAAAAAAGGGCGGGAACCGGGAAGTTTAATCCGATTTAATTAGGGCAATTGGCCGCACAGGACAATAATTCCAAGTTTCTAAGAATACCCGGAACGTGTAGATAGAGTTCCCGCGGTAAAAATACGAGTTCAGATTCCTCTTTAGCGCACCTTTAAGGTCAGCACAGTATAGCTATCGTTCCAGAAGTGCTTCTCGCTTAAACACAGACGAGGACTCCGAGAGTGCTAAAGCGCGCAAGGCTTATTTCGAAGTGTACCTGACAAAATTAGTGCGGTGGACAAAAAAAGCAGCTTACTGTCTGCGGAGAAAAATACATTCTTTGACTGTTTTTTCGTTCATAAACTGAAGGCTCTCAAGCAAGTGTTGCACTGGAAGGGTGTCAGTATATTATGGATCTGCTTTTATCACAAGGCCACTGTGCGTATGCTTGCCTCTCCTTCTCCAGCTCCACTGATTGAAAAACATTACAAGGCTCTACTGCGCATGCGCTTTTCTTGTTAGTGACAGGCGCATGCGACAGATGGCGGCAGCTGTCAAGCACGCACTTGCCACTTCGCAGGCGCGGTTGGCGCCTTAGGAACCTGTTTGTTTTGAACCAGTATCAGGCAAATTTTCACCACTTCCCAGAGGTGGCCACATCTTCCGAAAACGGGAGATTTCAGTTTTATGTGTGCATGCTCAACGAAGCATCTGACTCCATGGCGAAGCAAAACCCAACACCCTGCCTCTCATTGAAGGCAACGTGCCGGAACGGAGTACTTCCCACCTTTTGCACTTATCCCTAAGGAGATCCATCAGTCACTATGATCAGTCCTCACGGAATGTATAATCGCAAAAAGACAGATCGCTTGGTCTTTCCGTGTGTGTTGAAGACATCCTCCATTGTGCTTAATTTCGTCAGGATATCGTCTACTGTGGCCATAATATAAATGCTAGGGCCCCATATGAGATTTTACGGAGCAGCGGTATACAATCCTCAGCGATGCGTTTATCGCGGACTACTTCAGCTCGCAGGCGCATGCATAAAAGAGTGTCCGTCCACAAAGCCAAAGTAGACACCGATGCTTTCCCTTCGCAGCACGTTCATGGCGGACATCGTCATCGCCACCACCTCGGTCAGCTCCATGGAGAACAAGGCCAACTGCTACGCTGTGCCTCCGATCGCTATACGGTCCCCGAATGCCAGGTTCCCAAGTATGGTGGGTTTGGCGTTGCTCGCCTTTCCAACGCGGCAGCTCTGCTTCCTGCGCCTATCGCAATCCTATACGGGCTCCTGTTTTTTGCGTGCGTGTTATATTTCACAATGAGGCACATTGCTTTAAAGTGGTAAGCCGCATTAGGGAGCGTTTCACGGGTCTTGTGGCGCCGTCGCCTTATAGTGCCGCGACTACCGCAGCAAAATAACTACATTCCAGAGTACGCTGTCACCGCACAATGGTAAAAAATTTGGTGGTGGTAGTTGTTTTATTACAAAAATAATAGTAAAAAGGAAGGAAAAGATTTTTGCTAGCCCCGGCATCTGCCATCGATACTGAAGCACCTGAGCTGGGGCAGCGGAAATAAAGGATAGAAAAATTTGAAAATTTGTTTTGAAGAAAGCAAATGACGCAGCAACTGTCTCACATATCTCGGTGGACACCCGAACCGCGCCGTAAGGGAAGGGATAAAGGAGGCGCTGAGAGAAGGAAGGAAGAAAGAGGTGCCGTAGTGGAGGGCTCCGGAATAATTTCGACCACCTGGGGATCTTTAACTTGCACTGACACCGCGCAGCACACGGGCGTTTTTTGCGTTTCACCTCCATCGAAACGCTACCGCCGCGGTCGGGTTCGAACCCGGGAACTCCGGATCAGTAGTCGAGCTCCCTAACCACTGAGCAACCGCGGCGGGTCACGATGGTACGACGATTGGGGACGTGCGCAGAGCAATTGCGGCGAGGTTGCGGCCGACTAAACGCACTCTAAACAGAAAGGAATAAAACAAGAGTAAATTACCCTCCAACAAACTCCCGTTTAGCCGGGTCAACAATGTGCAATTTGCTGGGTGGCCTGCTATCGCGCTAAGGGGTGTCTGCTGTGTACCGAGGACGGCAAGACTGTGGGGCAAGAAACCGGGGCTGCTTCCAACCTTCGGTGCATGCACGGAGAGTTAGCACCAACAGCTTCAGGCCCTCCGCATCACTCGAATTCTCAGCTCAGTGTGCTATACTTGGGCACTGCGGCGAGGAGGAAAGCAAGCACCATGACAGTGAGCGAGTATGGTCAGCATGCGCTTAGTTGTGGCAGTAGTTTGGCCACCCTGTGTAACTGAAGGATAACGCTTGCAACAGCATCTCTGCGGCATATATGAGGTGAGTCAGAGCAGAATTGTGTTGCTCTGACGATGATAGACAGAGTATATGAGAGGCGACAAACACGTATAAGACAACGATGTCTGTCGTACAGCGCGCTATTGGCCAGCGTGTGTCGTATTAGACTAACACTGAACTAGAGTCAGTAAAAAAAATTTTTTTGACGCCGTAGGTTGAATTCACTCTTCGCGATGCCTACAGTTATTGTGGGCTAGAATGCTGGTAACTGTGCCGTGCGCCGACACAAAACGGGTCATTGTAGCGATGACCGTTACCAGCGGCACAAGATGGCAGCGGCTAAACAGGAGTGTTATGAGCGCGGAGGAGAGAGCTTTGCTAGCCGCCTCCATAGCCGCTGTTTACGAGGGCCGATCTTCACGGTGCAGTTTTTCTTTCGCATCGATGGCCCTAATGAGTAAAGTTTACTGGTTCGGCGTATTCGTATTCACAGTGCGGTGCGTAAGCGAGCAACTGCAACGGGGCTGAACCAATCCTCGCAGATCCGGCACGCGGAGTTGGTGGCGCCATTCACAAGGTACACCAAGCCAGACGCGACAGTGGGCCTCTCCTACCAGCTGGGCGCGCTCATCTACGGCCTACCCAGGAGAGCCCCTGACCCGACTACCGTCCTTTACAGAACGTGTGAGAGCATTGGCCTGACGAGCGTCGACGTGGTAAGCGGGACCTTCGTGTCCCCCCTCCCCCCATAAAAACTCCAGAGGAAATTCCTAACCACTGAAAAAAAATTATACCGAGGGAGGAGCGGTAGCTTCACGATTATTTAGCCTGGCAAAGTCTTGTTATGCTATTCTTTGGCAGTTTCTGTAAATGCAGCGTTTCGGCTACTCGGCGAGCCAAGAGTCGATCACGTGACACAATTTTGGTTGACCTTGACGTGACCTTGACAATCGTAATGACCTTAGGTTGACCTTGGAATGACCTTGACCTCTACCTTTGGCGTTTGCAATGACTTGACAATTGGTCTGGCCATTGACCATTCGCTGGTTCTTCAAACTTATAAACTGAAGGCTTGACCTTGGTTGAGCCTTGAAGTTATGAGAAAAGTACACGGTGATCTCAACCCCTTACCTCTAATAGTGAAGCTACCGCTTCAAAAATACGAGTTCATGATGACAGAAAGCAGGAACAAGGCACTGCTTTTTGTCTAAAAAAAGTTACCGACTCCAAAGAAGCGAGTCTGGTGACACGAAAAAGCGGTAACTACATTTCGTCCGCGTTTCACGTGAACATTTGATTACGGGGATTAAAGTGTAGTATTGATTGTGTATACCTGCGTTTTTCCGAATAGCAGTATTTTAGCGACATTATTTCTTTAGCACACTAGAGGTAAATATAAAGTGTTTTTCTTTTCAACCACAGGAGAAGTCAGATGTCCTTGATTTATGTACTAGTAGGAGCCCCTACATATCTAAACAAATGAAGCATGGCTAGCAGTCCAAAATCTGCAGTACTAAAATAAAGTAAAATTGAATAAAGTAAATGGTTCTCGAGTCTCTTTTAAAGCGTAATTTCGACTCCTGGATTAAAAGCGGTGCTTTGACCATCTATGTGGTGCTCTTTCAGTGAATACATAATTATACTTCTCAGAGAACTATTTTGTCTACTTTGTTCTATATTCCTTCGTTGTTAACCATAGTCGCATACAATTCGCCTACAGCAAAGCTACGCCTACATCGAATACTCTCGCCCTTTGTACCTCCGCGAAGCGGAAACAGCTAGTCGGCCGTCAAAGCTCTTCTTGCTTCCTAAACAAGAAGATAATCAAGGGAATTATTTCACACGTTTAACGCAATACAACACTGGAAAACTTACTTTTCTTTTTTAATCCTCCAGTTTATCGTAGTCGTGCAGAGCACTGCGCGGCATGCGCTATTGCTGCTGGCTGCATTTTTGAACTTGCATCTTCCCAGAGACCGTTTGTTTTCGACGAAATTTGAACTAAAATAACTTTTGCTCATTTCTGACTCCACTTTTCACTACAGGTTCAGTTTACAACAGGGCAGAATAAAAAGTACTCTTTTTTTTTCTTTCTTTCATATGAGAGGCTATTGCAATACAAGTCTTGATAAGGTAGTAAATACCAGAAAACTGGAACAAAATTTTCATTGCCCCCACTCTTTTTACAAGCAAACTCTCATGCATGTTCAAGATTCTGAAGAAAAAAAAATTGAAAATTGGAAAAAATGAAAGATACTGTTGTAGAAATATTGAATTCTTCTGATATGTAGCAAAATATTTCATTTAAAGGGTTTCCATCGATTGCATCGAACAGTTAAGACTTCTATACAAAACCAATTGGCAACGCTTTTGTGATAGCACAAGCTTCAATAGAAAAAAAAGATGGAAGACTGTCATCGGACGATCTGCGGATATATTGATTCTTATAGTGAAATATTGCATAATATGAAAAATCTGTATTCATAAACGGTTTCTCGCTCTAAAACGCTTTTGTCTAGAATTGTTGGGTACGTGCGCATCGCTGAAGCCTTAGGATACTCCGCCACTCACTAATAATAGTAATATTAGGATACTCCGCCACCAAATTATGTCACCTTTCTGCGCCCTTTGAATGCTTTCTACGAAGCAGATTGACACAGCGCAACGGAACAGGGACAAGATCGAAGAAACACGAAACATAGGACGAGTGCTGTGTTTCTTCTTCTCGTCCTCGTTCCGTTGCGCTGCGTTAATCTGTTTCGTTGAAAGTATGAACCAACAAGCCCACACCAGAATCCTCTTAGAACCCTTTCAATGACCTGGGCGCATAAGTCTGCGCAATCTTGTAAGGCATCCATCCCCGCACCTTATAACTACCGGAGAAAAGAGTCTTCCGGACACACCACAAAAATAAGTCTAGGTTCCTACAGGTGTCACGTCTGGCAATGAGCATCTAGTTTCACTACTACACGTTAGAATACACGAGTCCGCGCAACTCCAATACTCCACTGCCGAGAAGGTGGACATTGTGATCGCTTATGTGTGCGCGCAAATGGACGCGGAGCTGGCATCCAGACTGTATGCTGCCCAACATCCTGGTCGTCGTGTGCCGCCTCGTCCCACGGTCGTATCGATATTTAATCGATCTAAGTATACTGGATCAGTTCATAGTGGAGAGTTCGTAAGACTGAACTCTCAGAGCTCGATTAAAACTATATTCCGCGACATCTTTTCTCGGTATCAGAGCCAAGACTACACAGCCTCATAACATACATTGTCTTCCTACGCAGCGAATTCTGTTCCTCTAGTTGAAGTTGTTAGTCTTCGCTTAAAAGATTATGTTTGTAACGCTCGTAACTTCAGACATAATTGTAGCATAGATGTTCACTTTAAATATTAGAGGTTCTCGCAAGAAGCAGTTTCTTTGATTACAATAATAATAATTGGTTTTTGGGGAAAGGAAATGGCGCAGTATCGGTCTCACATATCGTGCGGACACCTGAACCGTGCCGTAAGGGAAGGCATAAAGGAGGGAGGGACAGAAGAAATGCAAGAAAGAGGTGCCGTAGTGGAGGGCTCCGGAATAATTTCGACCACCTGGGGATCTTTAACGTGCACTGACATCGCACAGCACACGGGCGCCTTAGCGTTTTTCCTCCATAAAAACGCAGCCGCCGCGGTCGGGTTCGAACCCGGGAACTCCGGATCAGTAGCCGAGCGCCCTAGCCACTCACTAGCAAGCGCAGAACACGGCTGTTCTGTGGACTTCTACTCAGTGCATTAATGGGCAGGACTGCGCTTATAATACCGGACACGAGAAATAAAAATTCTGAGGGCACTCAAGTCTGCTTACGTGCAGGAATGCGAAAGCATGAAACTTTCTACTGTAGAATGCGGGTTTTTTTTTTCCGTGGTGCCAGCACGCGTACTTTTTAGATTTCTTCTGTTTTTATCTTTGCTTGCATTTGTTTAATTCATATTTATTTTTACTTTTTACTTTGTTATTGTCAGTTCGTGATTATTATTTATGTTTTATTTATTTTTTATTTCGATTCATTTTTAATATTTCTTATTTTGTTTTATTGTCATATTTACTTTAGTTTTGGCCGCTGCGGTGGCTGAGTGGTTATGGCGCTCGGCTGCTGGCCCGAAAGACGCGGGTTCGATCCCGGCCGCGGCGGTCGAATTTCCATGGAGGCGAAATTCTAGAGGCCCGTGTACTGTGCGATGTCAGTGCACGTTAAAGAACCCCATGTGGTCGAAATTTCCGGAGCCCTTCACTACGGCGTCCCTCATAGCTTGAGTCGCTTTGAGACGTTAAACCCCATAAAACTAAAAACTAAAACTAATTTATATTAGTTTTGTTGTCGCCATTTAATTGACAGGTGAGGCGGACAGTCCCTGCGGACACTCATGTGGTAATTAAGGCTTTCGCCTTAATAGTGACTAAATCGACGCCACGGGCGCGGACTCGGACTTTGTAGAGGCACTAACTAGCGTTTCAAGCAGTAGGCCAGAACACGACTACGTCTTCGCTTCCACATTTCCTTTCCTCTTATTCGCGCAGCCTTCGGTATCATTAAAATGAACCAAGTGGCCCACAAAAGCGTTCTACTTCCTCAGTGCGACATGGGCAGACGCGGGCGGATGCCGTACCCTGCGTGTCGCCATTGACTGTCGTAAAAGAGCCACACTTGAGCAATCACTCGCAGCCTTCTTCAACTGGTCACTGTTTGTTCCAGATATGTGCGAGGGGACAGCCGCAGACCTTGGACGCCAACATAACCCGCAGTGTCGCTGGGCACGTCAACGAATCTCAGACGGTTGTGTTTATATCGGAGACCGAAGGCAGCTTCGGAAGCATGGTCAGTGGAGCTGCAGACTCGCTTTTTGTGTTTGCTTTGTTCTGCAGGGACACTGAACAACTACTAAGAATGCAGCTGTAAAGAGATACAGAAAAAAAAAGCTGTCCGTCCACATTTCTCTGACGTGGGTTAACTAGTTCGTTAATCTATGGGTTAATCAATGGTTCGACGAAAGTTCGTCTGGTCAGACATTGTATTAAGGAAAAGGAATGCGGTCACTCACCATGTCATGAAATTCAAGAACGTTTTTCTTGAATTTCATGACATGGTGAGTGACCGCATTCCTTTTCCTTAAACTGTGGGTTAATTGTGAAAACGGCGCTTTTCGAACTTTGGTGGATTTTTTTTTTTCATAGAAACTTTGATACACCCTTTGCTCGTTGGCTTCATAAGCGAGGGTTAGCCTCATACATTGAAATTAACATCTGATGGTTTATGGGGGTTTGGTTTATGGGGGCTTAATGTCCCAAAGCGACTCAGGCTAGGAGGAACGCCATAGTGAAGGTCATCGGAAATTTCGACCACCTGTGGTTCTTCAGCGTGCACTGACATCGCACAGTACACGGACCTCTGGAATTTCTCCGCCATCGAAATTCGACCGCCTCGGCCGTGATCGAACCCGCGTCTTTCGGGTCAGCAGCCGAGCGCCATAACCACTGAGCCACCGCGGTGGCTTAATTACCAATTGAAGGCATAAAAACGAAGATAGCTTGGTAAAAAATATTAAAAATTGGAGGACGCTTAAGCTTGGCCTTTAAAGAGGCTGTGAAGGCCCTAATAAATTTGCGGCATGCCTGGGATATTGAAGCACGCCGCTTCACGAATAGTATCCAGCAAGAATATTTTAAATGCACTTTGTAGAAGCTGAGTTATGTGTAGTTAAACTTTTAATTTCAGCGTCTTCGCGCCTTTCCTCTCCTCTCGTCACTTTTTGCACGCTGGAAGGTAGGCGCTCCTTCACCGACCCCTCTCTGCGAGCGGAGTTTCCCGACCCGCCGGAGCTAAGCGGCTTATTGGCCGCGGCCACGGTAGCTGCCTGACGTCTGAAAGAATCTAACCAATGGCCACCTCTCACCTTGTCTACGCAGATGCGGGGGACGGAGGAGGGTGCGAGCATGAAAAAGTCTCCGGGAAGAGCTCGCCAACTTTGGCGCGTGATTGTGGGTCGTCTGCTGCGTGTAGAAGAGTATTATTTGGCTCTGGTTTTCATGGCAAAGCAGTGCAGTGATTAAGTGAGTTAATGTGCTCTCCTTGAAAGGCGTTTCAGATCCCCTTTAAGAGTAAAATGCGATAGTTTTATCGGGTCCCGTTAGCGTCGCCTACTCAGTTACCTAATTTCTAATTAGCATACTCATGATTACTCATCAGTACCTGTGTCTAAGACACTGCACTGAGCCACAGACCACAACGCATTCACTGGGTGCACCTTCATTTAGCTTTAACCAATCAGCCTTCGTGGTCTCTGGGTAGTGTGCTCGTCTCGCAACCCTAGCGTCCTGGTTTGTATTCCCACCCTTGCGCAATTTCTCTTCAGCTTAATTGTATTTATTCTTTGGTGCCATCAGGATTTTTCGTTCGCGGCCAACGACGCCGACTACGGCGATTGCAGCTCTTCTGCGACAGGCGACTCGTAACGCTATTCGCGTTGAAAGTCGTTGTGTCGATATCATATTTCCTGAGACGTGCACGTTTCTGACTCTTTTTTAATCGTAAAGTGTAAAGACGCACATGCCATCCGGGAAGCTAGATGTGGCTCAAGAAGCATCAAAATTATGCAACCACTGCAAAAGAGACGCATATATGACAAGCGTATAACGGGCACCTCCTGTGTGTCAAGTGTCAGGAGCCTTTGGAAAAGTCCATAGACCAGTGGACAAGCGCTCCCTTACGGGTCGGCATATTTCTTGTGGAATATTTAACTGAACTGTGGAAAACAAAGGGCTGGTGGGATAGTAGTCTTTCTGCACGTGTTTCCAACCGCGCAAAGAGCACTCGTGTTACTAATAACGGAGTAATTACTCACGGGCATCCACCCAAGCGCAGCCATATGGCTACAAAGGAAAGCTATACAGCTTTCTCAGAAACTTCGCAGTTGAAGAAAATCCGTCCTGGTCCGCGGTTCGAACCCGGGACTGAGCTTTATCAACGGCAAGCTTATGGTAGGGCGAGAGCGAATTGATCAATAACTCGAAGGGGGAACAGTGTTGGTCAACGCTGCTCAACACTGAACAGCGTTGGTCAGCACAGAGTAGTAGCATGCGTTACTGCTCTGGACAAAAAGTGTAAATGTCTTCTGCGGCCAGAACCGAATGCGCGTGCATGCGTTTCTTTATGCGTGCATGTGCATGTACTATCGCGCTCAATATGAGTTGCAACGCGCCGTCATCGACCGGAGCTGGCTTCCTCGTCTGCATCCTCAAACAGTCGCTCGGAATTCTGGGTAGAACTGCCATTCCAGGAAACGACCACACTCCCTCTCAGGAAACATCTTGGTATAACTGAAATGCATTCTATTGACTGCGGTATTCTACTGCATCCCAACTACCGTCGATGAGTTCATTATATATTTCCTGTTATTGGCCCAATTAAGAATTGGGTGAAATATTTGAAACTGAATCAATTTCATGCAAGCGAATTCAGTTTCAAATATTTCGTCCAATTCTTAATTGGGCCAATAAGAGGAAATATATAATGAAGTTATCGATGGTAGTTGGGATGCAGTAGAATACCGTAGTCAAATAGAATGCATTTCAGTTATACCAACCTGTTTCGTGAGAGGGAGTGTGGTCGTTTCCTGGAATGGCAGTTCTTCCCAGAATTCCGAGTGACTGTTGGAGGATGCAGACGAGGGAACCAGCTCCGGTCGATGACGGCGCGTTGCAACTCATATTCAGCGCGATAGTACGTGTGTGCACGAGCAGTGGGAAAATAGGCTCGTACGCTCGCAGATCACCTCCCTGCGCCTGTCCGGGGTGTTCTTCCGCCAGCGCATGGCTTGGACAGTGTTCGACGTCCACCTGGACGACCACGCGGGAACGTGCGTCCCGAGGACCAAGCTACTGCGAGACGTGTGCGAGGTGTTCAAGGGCATCTCCTCCTGCTGACCCGAGCACTCGTCCACGCAGGACTTCGCTCGGCTGCGCAGTGACCGTGCTGGCGGCTCCTATACGCTGACAATGGCTTTGAGCTTCGCGCGCCTACGCTTTTTCTTGCGACTTTCCCGTTGTGAAAATTTCGTTATAGACGGTTTTGTGTTTCTTTCGAATCGCTTGGCTCGATCATGGCGCACGGAACGTAGATGTACCGCAGTGGCGCGCGTGCAATCTCTTCCTCTAAGGCAAAAGGCATCCTCATGAAGTGCGTTGGCAAGGATATCCCTCTGTATTTATCTACACTCCGCCTTTGTTCGGCTTCCAAAGCAATGCAGTGCAATTTCCATGTGCTCAATAGTTCTCGTGCTTGGCAGTTAGCACTCGGATTTCGTTAGCCTGAGCCTGCTCTTTGTGCTCGCCTCTCACATCATTGTCAGTTTGTCTCTAGGACATAAGCACATATGACCGTACCGTAGAGGCAAAGCGTTAAAGATTACGTGCATCTTACTGCAATGTTTGCGCATCACTAAAGTCACTATAGGGGCACACGTCTAGAGTAGAACTATAAGTAATGCCTTTATGTGTTTCAGATGTTTTCATAAGCGTCCAAATACTCGAACATTCGCAGCTGTCGCATCACCCGAAGAACTTCCCGCGGATGTGGTGCATTTGCTTCGCGTGTGTGCGTGTTTAGAGACGATTTCCTACAAACTTTTGTGTATACCTATGTTGAACATTTTTATGTTCTTGCACTCCTACTGTTACTGCTGAACTTGAGTGCTTTTGTCTTTCCACCCTGCTATAGCCCCTTTTGGGGCTGACAGTATTAATAAATGAAGTTATTCCTTTACAAAGCACAGCTTCTGTGTGGATGCATGGCTCTGTACACCTCTCCGTTCAAACCCGATTAGGGGGCTAGTGGTACTGTAAATAATTTTGCCTGGATTTTTTCGCTTATGGCTCATGGACTTTGACAAACGAACTCCTTAACGTTGTCGTGTTAAAATGAAGGAAACTTCATGGTGGAGGAAGAAATTAGAATGACCCTGGAGCCGACAGAGATAAGAGAGAGATAAAGAGGAAAAGGGAAGGAAGGGATGTTAACCAGAAGGGTGTTCTGGTTGACTACCCTGCACTACGGAAGAGAGATGATGGAGAAGGAAAAGAGAGAAGGGGCTAGAGGCAGTCGCAACTGGTCAATCAAGCCAGTCGCTCTCAGAAAAGGCAGTCGATTGTTGCTGCAGTAGCCATGGTCTTGCATCTTAACCTCTGTTAAAAAGGCGAGGCTACCGCTGTTCCAAGGCACAACGCAGCGTACGTCTTTCGGTCGCCAAAGCAGGCACTAACACAAGAGACCCCCCCCCCCCCCATTCCGTACAGTTGTCTCTTCGCAACCACATCTTTCACAAGCACAGCTGTCGGCCATCCCAGTCCGGAATGTGTATTGCTTTGTAAACGCAACACGGGGCCAGAGACAGCAAAGCAATGTTGTTTCACGACGCGGTATATTACGGGGGAGAGGTTGCAGCCCAGCGTCCCATGCCCTGGGCCCCAGCCTAGTTTAGCATGCAATTTTTC